>JAJOOH010020656.1:0-34068 GCA_029582605.1 Solanum gracilifrons | reverse complement strand
TATAATATGTAGTATTTAAGTGGAAGGTGGTGGGGCCCACTTATATATTTTATAAATATATTGGATATTAGTAGTGATTTATAGTATAGTAATTAATAATATATAATATGTAGTATTTAAGTGGAAGGTGGTGGGGCCCACTTATATATTTCATAAATATAATTGGACATTAATAATGATCGTATTGGGAGCTTGGTAGTCATTTCTAGACTCTTCTATAATATAGTAATACATATATATACTATAACTTTTTTTTTTTTTTTTTTTTTTTGACATTTGCCACCTGCAGATTCGGAATATTAGGTTATATACTATATATATCATTTATTTAAGTGTAATTGCCGACCAGTACAACGAATTTTGGAATTATAGTGATCGTTTGGTGTATGGAATAAGAATAAATAGTCATGAGATAAAAAAAATAGTCCAAGGATAATATTTTGATTTCTTGTTTGGTTGTCATGTTTGGCATAACTTGCCCCACCATTTATACCATAGTGATGAAATAGGTTATATCAGGATAACTAATCCCAGGATAATTAATCCTGGAATAACCTGTTCCAGGATAGCTCCGAAATCATGCATATGATACTTATCATATGTTTTGCAATTAATTAAAGGTAATTGATTAAATTTAAGATTTGTTATCACATAAATCAAACTTTAACAATGCAAGCTTGAAAAATAGCTCCAAGAATCTTTGAAAATTTATGCATATGATAATTATTAATATGTTTTATTATTAAATAATAGATTTTTTTTTTTAAAAAAATTATGAAGTTAGTATAAGTTATGGAGTTGTCTACTTGTCTTTGATATAAAATGTTTTCTTTTTCAATCCCGAATTCAATATTTTAGATCCCAACAAATGAAAAAATAAAACAAAATTAAAAGAACTTCTAAAAGCTAGAAAATAATGTTGTTACTCGGATGGTAAACACCCCTCACTTCCAACCCAAAGATTGCAAGTTCGAGTCACCAATGAAGCAAAAGAGGTGGGAGCTCTTAGGGAGGGGATAAAAAAAAATTGAATAACAAACTAATTATTATCTCTTTTATTAAATATAATACTTTATTATTGTTGTTACTATCTAGGAGTAACAAAAACTGTCATTTCATGTTTTTGTGCTATTTTGATTGGTTAATCTTGTATTGATAGCCTTTTGATGAAAAATATTTGGGTCGTAGTGCTCCATTTTATTCATCTTTTGATATTCTCTTTAGACATCGTTTGGTAGAGTTTATTACAAATATAATGTATGTATTAATTTTGTGTATTAACAATATCTTACTGGTATATTATTTTCATGTCATATATAATTAATATTTTCATTAGTTATATACTTTATTGTGTATTGATGAGTGTATTATTAATACGATGAATTTCTAGGTATTAATAATACAAAAGGATTTAATACATGTATTAGCATGGTTAAAGACTCATGAATTACCTCTCAAAACTCCTTTTATTCCTTTTTCCGCCATAGTTGTAAAAGATATTTTTGTAAATAAATATTTTTATACAATGCATGTTATTTTTAGTAAATCAAACCAAACAATGCAGAAAAAATAATTTATTCATAATTAATACAAGTAAAACTAATACAAGCATTACACATACAAATATTACTAATATATTTTATTTAGCATTATTTTTATATACAATCTTACACGTACCAGCTTTAATCGTCAAGTTATGCCAACCCATTATAATGGACCCACAAAATAATGTAGTCTTTGAATATCCTGTTTTTTCATTTATAAATTTTAGAGTTGAACCTTTAAATTTTAAATTTAAAGGTGTATCGGAATATGTATTTTATTTAATATTGCGTTGTGGACCGTTCTGTCCACTTTTCGATATTCCCTTTAAAGTCGTACATGTATCTTTAATTGTCAAGTTATGTCTATTATCATGAAATACAGTTATATGCGTATTTTTAATTATCAAATTATGTCTATTATCACGAAATAAGTTATTTTATTGAGTTAATATCTTTGATGGTCACTCAACTATTAATTTTTTTCACAGAAAGTCACATAATTTTGATCTTCAACTCAAAAGTCACTCAATTATGAGATATTTGTATACAAAGTCACTCAACCTATTTAACTATTTTTTCATTAAATTTGCTGATGTGAAATTTTTATTTCTAGTTAAAATTTTAAGAAATAAACATATATTCATTTAAACCATTTAATAACCCGCCCACTTAACCTAACCCACTAAAATATAATATTAACACTTTTATTTTACTCTTATTCTCCAATGTTATTTTCTTGGTCTCCTATTCTTTCTCCTCTGCTTCTTTTTTTTTTTCTGTTTTTTTTTTTAAATTCTCAACTTCAGCCTTTTCTTCCTTCTTTTAGTAAATCTAAGTTAAATAGGAATTAGATTGTGATTAAAATATTATTAGAAGGATGCAGGGTTGTACAGGGAGAGTTTATTAAGAGAGAATCCATGGAAAAGCTCCGGATAATGCGAGTTCAGGTTCAGCCAATATCGAGAGGCTTTCTCGAAATAGATTTTTTATTTATCCTTTCACCTTCATACGACGACTCTCATTAACAATATCATTTAAAATCATTTAAAGCTAACAATGCTAATGAACATTAATAACCAAAATAAAAAAGAAACCGGAGACAAGAGAGAATGATTTAGTGAGATCAGAAATTGAGATATCCCTAACTAAAAGAAGGAAGAAGAGGCTGAAATTGAGAATTTTTTAAAAAAAAAACGCAAAGGAGAACAGAGAAAATAATTTTGGAAAATAAAGGTAAATTAAGAGGGTCAATATTATATTTTTAGCGGGTTGGGTCAAGTGGAGCGGATCATTAAATGGTTTAAATGGATATATGTTTATTTCTTAAAATTTTAGTTAGAAATAAAAATTTCACGTCAGCAAATTTTAATGAAAAAACAATTAAATAAGTTAAGTGACTTTCTACGCAAAAATCTCATAGTTGAATGACTTTTGAGTTGAAGATCAAAGTTAAGTGACTTTCTGTGAAAAAGGTTGATAGTTGAGTGACCATAAAAAATATTAACTCATATTTTATTATATATAAGCAAAGGATTAAAAAAAGATTTTTATATATAGTGATTTATTATATTATTAGTATAATTTAGCATATTATATATATCAGGTTACTTATCATTTACTCTACGTTCATAACTAATGTTATTGTTAGAGTTATAATTTTTTTAAAAGGAAATTCATGATAATACATCAGATCCAACTGGGTAAATCACATTTGACACTTTCTTTTTAAAAAAAACTGGGCAGAAAAAGTGAAGAAAATGATAAGTGCTTCAGCATGCTCAATATTTCAATCAAATCATTTGATTAAATGCAAAGTCCAAGCCAATGATAACAATGACGGTGTGAGAGGAGACTTTCTTCGAGCTAGAATGTGTGCTATTATATATAAGTACACAAGTCTTCGATATTTTTATCCAATAATGGATTATTTAACGTTGTTCAAATTTTATTTCCTCGCAATTTTTCAATTGGCACTAAACCATAGTCTATAACAATAGTAAAGGAAAATACACGAAGTATTTATGCAAGAATTCTACACATTTAGGGTGTGTTTGGTAGGAAGGAAAATGTTTTCCTGAAAAATAAGTATATTTTTTATTTATTTTCTCATGTTTGGTTGGTTAGTAGAAAATATTTTCCGAAAACTATTTTTTAGTGTTTGATTTATGAATAAAAAATATTTTTGAGAAAATATCTTTTATTTTTATTTTATTTTTACTAGAGAGTAGAAAATAAACTTTGAATTGAAATTGAAAATATTTTTTAAAAATAAACTTAATTTTTTTTAGGGTAGGGTGGTGGGGCTGGCGCAGGGGGTGAGATGGAAAAAATAAAAAATTGAAATAAAAAATATTTTTTATAAATAAACTTAAATATTTATTTTTAATATTTCGCATCTAATCAGAATCAAACGATTCTTTTTTCGTTTTTTAAGTCGCAACTTCACGTGACTCCGACTCTGAAGGAGTACACTGATTTGCAATAATTTAAACAGTTTTAAAAGTAATCCGACTAATTTCTATATATTATAAATATTTTTATTTTATTTTTTAATTTTCGACATTTTCCACTTGGAATATTGGGTTATATATATCATTTATTTAAGTGTAATTGCCCGCCAGTACAATGAATTTTGGAAGTGTAATTCAAACTCTATTTTGAAAAATAGCTCCAAGATCATGCATATGATACTTATCATATGTTTTGCAATTAATTAAAGGTAATTGATTAAATTTAAGATTTGTTATCACATAAATCAAACTTTAACAATGCAAGCTTGAAAAATAGCTCCAAGAATCTTTTTTTAGAAAACTTATGCATATGATATTTATTATATGTTTTACTATTAAATAATAGATTTTTTTAAAAAAAAAATTATGAGTTAGTATAAGTTATGGAGTTGTCTTTGATATAAAATGTTTTTTTTCAATCCCGAATTCAATATTTTAGATCCCAACAAATGAAAAAACAAAACAAAATTAAAAGAACTTCTAAAAGCTAGACTGTAATCGAATAACATACTAATTATTGTGTCTTTTATTATATACTACTTTATTTTGTTAATAGCTTAATAAATTTCTACGTATTAACTAATGCTTGCATTAGTTATACTCTATTGTGCATTGAGTAGTGTATTACTAATAGCGTAGAATTTTTCTAGATATTTGTTATGCATAGGGATTTAACACATGTATTAACATGGCTAAAGACTCAATTACCCCTCAAAACCTCTTTTCCACTTTTGTTGTGAAGGATATTTTTGTATATAATTATTTTTATACCATGTATGTTATTTTTAATATATCAAATCAAACAATGCATAAAAAATAATTTATTCATAATTAATGCAAACATAAGCAATACAGATATTGCTCATACAAACATTACTAATCTGCTCTATTAAGCATCATTTGTATACGTACACAGTTTTACCGTTACCTTTAATTCTCAAGTTATGCTATAATGGACCCACAAAATGATGTAGCCTTTGAATTTCTTGTTTCATTTATTGATTTAAAGTTGAAACTTTAAATTTTAAAATTTGAAGTTGTATCTGAATATGAATTTTATTTGAGTTTGGATATGTATTGTCAAGTTATGTCTATTATCACGAAATAAGTTATTTCGCTATATATAAGCAAATGATTAAAAAAAGATTTATATTTATAGTGATTTATTATATTATTAGTATAATTTAACATATTATATATGTCAGTTACTTATCATTTACTCTACGTTAATAACCAATGTTATTATTAGAATTACTTATAAATTTCTTTTTAAGTGATGATGGTGTGAGAGGAGACTTTCTTCTTCAACTATTTTAGAGCTAGAATGTGTATTTTTTTTTTATATATAAGTACACAAGTCTTCGATCTTCCTATCCAACGTCCATTTTTCAATTGACACTAAACCATAGTCTAAAACAACATTAAAGGAAAATACTAATTCTACCTAAATTTTATGTTAATTATTCAATGCTAAATATACAACTATAAGTACTTTATGTTATACACGCGATTTATACAAATATATACAAACACATATTATTTTAAACTTGAGTAACTAAAATAGAAAATAGATGGTGAAATAAATCTTTTTAATTTGATAGATTTTCTCCGTGTTACGAATTTATTTTGTCAATTTCCTCCCCTATATTTTTCCTTGGACCAGAGATAATTCATTTTGGAGACCACTAATCGCAGACATTATGCGGTTTCCAAGGTATAAATGCCTTATCTGTGTATGTTAACATGGTATATCTAGACGTGCATTTATACTGTCGGTATATATATATAGAATTTAAACTCAGAAAAATTATAGAAATTAAAGGCTCACCCAATTCCATAAGTGCCTCCAGTGACAAGAGCCACCAAACCATTAAGTGACCATCTGGATCCTCCAACCTTTGACATTGGGAAATTTCTTTTGTCTAGCTAATTGATTATTCAAAAATAAATAAATTATTGTTAGTATATAGTAGTATTGTTTTCATAAAGAAGATACTATATGTGACCTATAAATACTACAATTTTTATGTTGGTGGGCCTTTAATTATTTGAGCATTGTTGTCATGTGCATTGAATACAATAAGCATGGGCTCTATCTTATGAAATTTCAGAGAAACATAATTGATCTAGCTATTTATATATACTATAATAATTTGGTGTGAGGGATAAAAATAAATAGCGATGGGATAATAAAATATAGTGATAGAATAAAATTTTTGTATCTTGTTTGGTTGTCATGTTTGGAATAACTTACCCCACTTACTATTTATATCATAGTGATGAGATAAATTATACCATATACATGATGAGATATATAAGTTATCCTAGAATAACTAATTCTGCAATAACTTATTCCCAACCAAACGACTAATGTCATTTAATACCACCTAGACTTTCACCTCTCAATGCTATTAATTAATTAGAATTACTTGGCATTATCGTTTAAATGATTTGATTGATTATAACAATATATAATATATTAGTATAATCTTATAAGTAGCTAGAGTCGAGGATGGTGTATATGCTATTGTACCGCTATTTTGTAAAGGTAAACAGCTTGATTCAAGTAAATCATATTAAGATCAATGTGTCATCTCACATCGGGAATAGCTTCTACAAATAGTATTTTGTTTTGTTTTGTTTTTTATTATAATGTTAGGTATAGAAACTTATCTTAAAACTAGATATTGGAATCCGTGCCAGCATGGCCCAATATATATTTCTTATCTTGTTTCGATTTATGTAACATATGAATGAGATTTGAATAGTCAATTATTTTTTTTTATATAATTTGTGAATCTTGTAAATTATTAATTGTTATAATTTATAGTATTTTTTACATATTTTTTAGATAATATTATTGATTCTCTTCCAAAATATGTGATGTAGAATTTCGAGAGTGAGGCAATTATTTTTTGTATGTCTTTTAAAGTTATTGTGATTTGTAAAAGTTTTTACGTCATTTTCAAATAAGATATTTTACTCTTTTTGTCTCAATTTATGTGACACTAACATAATTTTGAGTGCGAACCAAATTTTTTATATGTTTTTTTTTAAAATTTTAAGATGTTAATTATTGTGATTTATAATATTTTTTTAGTCCTTTTAAATGATATACGTTGCGTCCTTTGTCCCAATTTATGTGGTACGCGAGTCAATCAAATTTTATATATCTTTTAAATATTTAAGTTGCTAATTATTGTGATTTATACTATTTTTTCATTTAACTTGGTTTCTTACTTTTCTATTTCAATCGATTAGAAAATTTTGAAATTCAATTTTAAGTCAGAATTTGAAGAAACATTCAGAAGTTGTTTTCACTTTAAATTCCTCATCAAAAATATAAAATAATTCTAATTTGTAATTTTGATCAAATATAATTTTTGATTTTTAAAAATAAAATTAGTTCTTTTAAATACCCATTATTTTCACCTTTACTATGTTTTTATTAATGAAATATTAGGATTTAAGAATGTAATTATTATCATTTTTAATAAATAATTTACCATGAAATCAACATAGTGAAAAAAAATAGTAAGAGATCAGGCAGAAGATAGTGTGAGGCATGTAATGAAAGAGGAATGAAGTTGGAATTCAAAATTAAGAAGTCCATATATATGTTATATACAGAAAGAGAATAACTAAAAATCAATGTAAAGTGGAAAAAAGAGGGATAAGGATGGGCCCACATGCAGCAGTACTTTTCGCCTGAAGGAAAATAGGAAACGGTAAAAAGCAAACATACAAGCCGGTTTTAGTCAAAATATGAGAAAGTACAATTTTTGAAGCAATAAAGTATAATTTATTTAAGCATAATAATAGCAATATATCAAAATTACCCGAAGCAAGAATGTCGACAAACAACTGCTTCCCTTATAGTAGTAATATTAACACATAAAAAAATGTTGCTCAGGTCAATATCAGCTTGTTGCTATAGAAATCTTTTGTTGTTTAATTTTTTATGAAAATATTTTCCACTAATTATTTAGACTTTAATTGAATCATATATGTTGGTCAGTATAATTCAATTTTGGTAAAAAGAATGTCATATGTTTTTATATTTACAGAAATATTTTAACTTCAAATTTTTTCATTAACATACAAATATACATCTTTGACTAGTTTTAAATCAAATAATTTAAAAAGATTTTTCTTTCTAAAATTTTATTTTTCTGTCAAACACCACCACATACATTGAAGCGGAGGGACTAATATGAGGGCTTGAGATCTAAAATAATAAAGTAGAAAATAAATATTAATTTTGAGATATGAAGTAATTAATAAAGTCTTTAAGACCACTCTATATAGTCTCAGACTCAAACTCACTTACAATTACAAGTCGAATAATTATGACATTAAATCGACAACATTGTTTTAATTTGCGCAAAATTTTAGATACGTGAAAATTATGGTAATCTTTCATTTTGGGTTCTTGAGTTCGAACCCCATTCAATGGCTTCTGCAACCGCTCTCTCTCGTTCTGTAATTTTATTTTCTTCATTATCAGATGATGAAACGGGCAATGGGGGAGAAACCGGAGAAACTGGTGACCCGAATCCCTTACCCGATTCGGCCCAAAGGAAAGTGAGAGCAGTGACCACGTCACTGATCGATGGACGAACGGTTGGATCTTCTTGTAGACACATGGCAGCAATCGCAACCGCTTGATTAAAACTTCTTTTTGGAATATCACCTTTAAATAATGGATCTGCCAGTTCTGAATATCGACCTGTGTCTTTGAAAATTGGTTCCGCCTGGAAAAAAAATAGTAATAAATTTAAGTTTTATATGACAAATATATTTATGGAAGTATAAGATAATTATTAAAGTATATTGATAACATAAATGTATATAAGTTAAATTTGATTACACTAGTAATTGACTGTTATGGATATTATCGTGTTTAGTAACTGTATCACATTTCTATATATAAAATAACAATAATTAGGTTTTTAAAGTATTTTTTCCCGGAACTCTCACTTTTCTGGAGTGTTTATCATCCGACCAACTCCCTCTTATAGATACTTAAAGTATGTATGTCTTTTTTTACTTATTTTTTGCACATACATGTAGTAGTATATTCAAGTAAAACATTGTATGCCCTATCAAATAACGAAACTAGGTATAGCTAAGGAGTTCAATTAAATACCCTTTTTCTTAAAAAAATTATACTGTGCAACTAGCGTAAACATAATTGTTTCGAATGTAACATTCTAGTATTTTCATAAAATCCTGATTCCGCTAATGACTAACGTTAATAATGAAGATTAAAAAAATAGAGTAGGAGGGAAAATGTTTGACTTACCCAAGCAACTAAAATCTGTTCATGTCCATTTTTTGTAGGATCAACAGCTCTTTTTCCAGTAATTAGCTCCAATAAAACAACACCAAAGCTATAAACATCTGATTTAACAGAAAGTTGTCCTGTTCTTTGATATTCTGGAGCACAATAACCATAAGTTCCCATAACTCTGGAAGAAACATGGGAATTATCACCCATTGGTCCAAGTTTTGCTAAACCAAAATCTGATAATTTAGCATTGTACTCTTTATCCAATAAAATATTTGAGGATTTCAAGTCTCTATATATGACTGGTGGATTTGCTTTATGATGTAAATATTCTAGACCCTTTGCTGCATTTGATGCTATTTTCATCCTTGTAAACCAATCTAATGGACTTCTATCTGCTGAAACGTCTAAAAAATAATAATTCAAACATTGGTTAGTTTAATTGAGAGGAGTTCAAAATATAAAGAAATAATGCAAATGGGATCCAACGTGTAGTGTCACAATAAAAAAGAATGTTCAATAGCTATTTCCATAAATATTTTGATTGGGTCGGTGAGAAAATAAAAAATAGTAATGTTTTACCTACAGAAAATTAGGTAATTTCTCGCTATTTTAGTGAGAATCTGTATCACACCACACATTTTCCTTATGAACTAGTTTGGCGGAAAATGATTGAAAAAAAATCATGTCTTATAGCACAAATTTCCAAATAATTCGCGATAAAAAAATCTTTATTTCTAATAAAGTATAAATACATAAAAAATAATTTTGATCTGTTGATGAAAATGCAATTACAGATAAAACATATATATATATATATATATATATATATATATACTATATTTTTAGTCAAAGGTGGTGGGTATCTTGCTCTATTGTATACATGGACGAAGCTAAGGTATCGCAAGTAGTTGTTCTGAATCTAAAATTTACATTTTATATATGAAGTGAAAAAATAGTTTTTTTATATAATACTATGTTGAATTCCGATTTCTTCCTATGTTATTATTACTTTACAAGTGATCTGACTGTATAAATATTTTTTACGAGTGCATAAAACTTAAACTCATACGTACCAAATAGATGATCCTCAAGGGCTCCCTGTTGCATATACTCATAAACTAGAAGTCTTTGTTCTCCATCAGCACAATAACCAATGAGGTTAACAAGATTATTGTGGTGAAGAAGGCTCAACATCAACACCTCTACAAGAAATTCTCTATTTCCCTGTAATCCATTACGGTCAAGCTGTTTCACTGCTATAACCTGAAATACAAAAATGAAACTATAATTTCAAGGACAAATGGCAGATGAATTCAAGATTTTAAATTTATAATTTTGAATTTTTGGGTGGGATGATAACGAGTTCGGAATAAATTATTTATATATATTAGGGGTAGCAAAATTAATTCTTAAGATCGAATAGTTTCATTTATTAACTCAATTTGTCTTAAACCGCTCAAATATATCTTATCTAAAAGTTGGTCTCATTTAGGGCTAAGTATATGACATTTTCAAAATATATATATACCTTTTTTTTTGTTAGATATGTTATATATAAGTATAATAAAGAAAAAAAAAGTTCCATATGTTCTGGTTGGTAACTAAACATATTATGAAAAGAAAAAACAATAAAACTAGAAATTGGTAAGATTGGATTATAACTCATTATTTAGCCTATCTTGATTTAAAAAATCTTAATAATAACTCAGTTGGTAATAATTAAAAAAAAACTATCTTAATTCAACCCATTTCAAACAATGACTTAATGATTTATTAATTCAGCTCATTCAAATTCAATCCAAACCGTCCATTTGTCATCACCTCATTGTGGTAGTAATATCACGAGCTAGCCTGTTGTCAGCCATGTTGATGTAAATACTTTTTAAAAATCGCCATTATCATGGAGTTTTAAATTTCATAGGTGAAAACTCTATGATAATATAATAATATTACGAAATTTGAAACTTCAGAACGGTGACTATTTTTCTATTTTGTGTCACAAAAAAATAGAATTACCTGGCCAGTTCTATCAAGGTGACCTTTGTAAACTCTTCCAAATCCACCTTCACCAATTAAACATTCTTGACGGAAATTCTTTGTAGCAGTTGCAAGTTCTCTGAAAGTGAAAGTTTGAGCTGCAATATTCTTGTTTTCTTCATCCTTCTTATAATTACCAACCGTTTGGCTTATTATATTCTCTGAAAATTGTAAATATTTTATTTATTACAAGAAAAAAAAAGTGCATATTAAAGATTTATGTAAACACACAACTAGTTTGAAATGATTGATCATGCAATGCAAATTGCGATCCCATGAATTCAACTGAACCCAATACTTTTATCACGAGTCAGATGATGAAGAAAAGGTGACAAGGTGAATTTAGCTGAACTCGATATTTTTTATATATCTCTAATTAGTTAGATTGAACAATCAAATTTAAACATGAATTTCAATAAATATTAAATTTTGAATATATAAATTTCAAATTACAATAGGTTGGTACCAGACAATAACATAGATGGAAAAACAAAACAAAAAAAAGTGATAAGAACATATAGCTTGAAATTTCGATCGAAACAAAGTGGTTGGTTTCGATGAAAAGCCACATACATAGAATTTAAACTTAGAATTTTCAATAAACATTATTAAATTTTGAACCCATAATTTTGAAACTGTTAATGACTTGTTGATTAGAACATAGACGGAAAAAAACTTAACATAAACGTATAGTATTAGATTGAAGGATCAAATTTAAATCCTGAATACGTACCTGGATGTGTTCGTTGCGGCGGTTGAGAATGTGGCTTATGCTGCGTCTTTGTCTTAGAAAAAGGCTGTGCTTGTTCTGGCGATAGATTTTCTCTATGTGGATGAACAGAATTTGATGTTTCTTTTCTTTTCTTTTTATTATTATTATTATTATTAGATGTTTTATTCTCATTAAACGAAAAACATGAAAAACAATTCATGTCTTTTATTCTAAAAAATGAACAACAAAAAAAACAACCAAATTCTCCAATCTTGATCCTATTGTTTTTTTCTATTACAAAAAATAATATGTTGAAGACAAAAAGGTTGCTTGCTATAAAAGACTCAAGAAAATACGGGTCTTGTTTATGAAAATGCAGAGACCCAAGAATGCAATTAATGGAAATGGTCTCTATAAATATATGTATATAATTAGGAATAATCTGTCTGGCTAATTAATTAAAATTTGAATAAATTGTTTTTTGTTTTTTGTTTTTTATAAATGAGCCATTTTTGTTTAGCTGGAGACAGAGAAAAGATAGGTGATGGAAGCATGTTTTTTTTTTTTCTTTATGAAATTATCCGTAGAAAATGGAGATTTTAATGGATTTGAGGATTTGGAGGAATGTTTGGTAGAGATGCGTGTGAGAACGAATTTTTTATGAGCAGTGTCGATGGTAATTACATTTGTTAATATATTAGAGTATTAACTTAAACACAAATAACTTAAAAAGATTAGAATTTGAAACTCATAAGTTCGAATTCCAGCTCCCACGACGGTTAATGCTAACCAACTTAAAGAATATTTATAAAACAATAAACAAATGTATTACATGAACTGGTATTTCTGAAAGAGTGTTTTCTTTTAGTATACATATATATGGAAAAGTGCTCGACACGTTTATAGCTCAACATAGTATATACAATTAGTGAAATATCAAAGATATATAGAGTCAAACTATTTTTATCATTTATTATAACTTTAATTTTTTTTAAATGTAAATTTATGTTTCAGTTCAAATGCTCCTAACTATGGGAGATCAGACACGAGGGTATGCTGCCAAAAAAAGAAGAAAAAGCTGTGACCCACAATAGATGCTTTCTTGATGGTCTTAAATTAAATAGTTGTTGTTAATTTACAAGGGAGTATCCGGGCCAGCTTTCGTACACCTCGACTAATTCCACGGGATACCAGCCACAGTGATAAAGAATTCCATAGCAAAAACCACTCCACCAAGCAACCTTCAATACATGGCATCATCTGCAAACGAGAGCAATAAGAAGTAACAAATACTGAAATACTGCTGCATCAAATAAAACAAGAAAAGAAACAGCAAATTGGATCATACCATTATTATCTTCATTCATGTTGTAGTCGTCCTCATCGTCATCGTAATCATAAAGATTCTGTATAATAGTTCAAGAGTTTCAATATACAAACAATTGACAAGCGATACAAGTATAATTCAATCTAGAGGAACACAAAGCATTCTGATTTCAAGTTCCTTAATATGTCTGTCAAGTTAGGGAAGCACACAGTTTTCCCACATACCTGATTGTAATCTCCGTCATCGCTAAATTCTTCTTCTTCCTCTCCAACCTTCTCCTCTGGATCTTCGTCCTCGTCTTCACCATCTTTTTTCTTTTCATCATCACCCTATGCAATTGCAGTGAAAGGAAATATAACACTCAAAAGATAAACATTACAGTAGACGAGTCAACTTTTTTTGCTAAAACACCTCAAAGGAAACATTTTTTATATGGACAAAGGTAAAACCTTAGACTTTTGATCAAGCTTTTCCAAAAGATCCAATTTTCGCATGTCTGTCACCAAAAAACAATTTCATGAGCTCGACAAATTACAACAAACAAAAGGCAAAAGAGAGAAAAGCATCTGCATTTCTTTTTCTTGGCATCTAAACTGATCAAGTACATTGTGTCTACTGAAATTGACCAAGACCCTTTTGTGCATATCACATAAGCTAAAACAAGGTTCCAAACCGAGCTTTGTTTCTTTAAAGAGCTCTACCACTGATCAATGGATTGGTACACTCAACTTGAAGCAATTACGCCACATGCTAGCATGGGATGTTCAGGTATGTAGTTGCCAATGATCATTATTTGGGTGTCTCCAAGTACATGTGGTACAAAGCCAATGTCTGCCAGGCAATGTGCTCATGATGCTTTGCTAGAGGGTCTGATGCAGGTTTATTCAAAGAGCTTTGCTATAAATCAGTACTTCTATTACCAAAGTGTAAAGACTTTATTTTTTTGTTAAGGTAAATAACTTTATTGACAAACCATACTGTAAAGATTTTATGCATGGTATGTTCAGAGAACATGATTTGCAACTCGACAGTTGACACTTCAGAAGATCTATGAAATTTCCATATATGAAAGAGCAAGGAAGGCAAATATCCTAACCATTAGGATTGAGGCATAGTTGTTGTATGAAATAGAAAGGAAAATCAAATCATGGTACTTTACCTGGCTCTTGTTTCCAACGCACTCCTCCTGGTGGTGCACGTCTCACCTCCCTTCCACCTATAATATTTATAATCATAAAAGCATCTAAGTAAGCAAACATTATAGGTTCAAGAGATCTGAATAAGCAACATGTCAAAAGAATTTAAGAATTAAGGAATACAAAACCTTTAGCTAGTTCTGCAGGAACATAGTCAGAATCCATTTTTATGAAGTGCTCCAGTGGTGACTCTGGCTCAGCCCTCTCCGACTTACTATCCGAGAACCTTTCTATATCCATTCCTTTCGTTTCTAGAAACATAATATGTGATGTACAGAAGATCAGAAATCTAAAACTAGCAAAGGCTCATACAAAGTAACACGTAAATAATGAAGTAATCTGAAGTTCCGAATGTAAGACATAGAATAATAAGACATTAAATGTCAAATCATGCAGAGGGGTATTCCAGCTATAGAAGATCGGAAATCTGATACTATGCAGTGTGGACATAAACCGGAGCATCAAATAATCCATAATCATAGCAATTTAATTATCAGATAATGCAGAAGGAGAATGATTAATTTTCAAAGACTGCAGAAGGATTGACCATTCTAACAGAAAATGTTTTCCAAACCGTACTCGAAATGAACCAACCACCTGAACTGTTGGGATTTATTTGCCCCGATTTCTTACCATAAATAGGTTTTCCTTTTAGGAAAAGGTTTTAATATTTTGATTAGTCCTTTTCTTGTAGGAAAGGTTTTAGGACTCTATAAATATAGGCTTGTTCCTTCTAACTTAATAAGCATTCACAATGTAGTCCTAGGGTTTTGAGAGTTTTGGTTGTGGGGGAGAATTTGTGAACCTCCTTGTATTCAGAATTATGTAGCTTCCCTAATTTGCATTGTAGACCATCACAAATTCTCAGGAGGAAAAAATGTAAGAAGATACTCTTCAAAAAGAAAAGACAAATCCTCTGCAAGAAGAGTCCATGATGACTCCTTGAATTGACAATCTGCTAGTATAGCAGCATGCACAAAATACGAGTATCAGATAAGGTAGAAATACAGGGCTAAGAGCTTAAGAGTTTGCTCTGCAGACGCCAGGCTAGTCATGGCCCTCCCGGTTTGGGTTGTGACAAAACGATAGTGACAATCATGTATAGATAGCTTAATAAGTGGCTTTATCCATTGCTAAACAAGTGGTATGACATTTCCTCACAAATAGTAATAAAAGTTTCAAGAATTTGAATTCTTACTCTTCAAAACATCACTTTCATCTGCCAAATAGTAAGGAGAGGAGTTCCAGAACTTCTGTAAATTTGCCTGCCAAATTGCCAAAGCTATCCTTTCCGTGACACCAGCTGCATTACCCAAGTTCTCAACTTCCTGCAAAAGGTAGAAAGCTTTGGGTTAGCTGCAACCCAGCCGACCACATTAAGCTCAAAACATTTTCAATCATAATTAGTAAAATATCTATCTTTATCAAGTTCAATAGTTAATCTCAGCTAACAGGCTTCTAGTGATTGCGGACATTAATCAGCTCGGATTATATCTACCAAAAAACTATGAGCCAGGTTAAATCAACTAAACTAACAGTTGACATGATCTCAACCTTCCATAACACAAGTGATAAGACACATTAATCAGGGCTTACATCAAATGTTTTCACTTGAATATAGAATATACTGTATAACACCAAAAAACAGAAAATCATCCTTTCGGAAGCCACTTTTCCTATCCCTTCACAAAAAAATTAATCTCTTACATTAGCACACGTTTTTACAGCTTCAAAAGTTGGAAAAGTTCACCCATTTCCCAAAATCAATATATTAATCAACTATGCGTCAATTTCAAATTAATTGTGTCCACTATATGATTCATACGGCTTTATTTATGTGGTATACAGATGGTACATTATAGTTCAATTATTTTATCTAACAGTGGACCAATCACAATCCTCGTCCCACATTCAAACTTGCGACCAAGCTCATTAAATAGTGTTACCCATCCAGAAACATATACTGTATCATAATTCGTGTGAAGAATATAAGATTAACGAACCAAAGGATTTCACTTACAGGGAAAAGTTCAAATGAGACTTGCTTAGCCAGCCGATTGCCACCATATCCACCACGCCCCCGACCCCGCCCTCTGGAGGCCATTAAATCAAACCCTGTATCATGGCCCATAAAAAATATTAATACAGTATTACCCGGAAAAAAAAACAGTAGTCACACCATAAATCTTTTGTTGCTTAACCAGTAGGATAAATACTTGTAGGGGTAAAAACATGGTTCAGTTTGAGTCTTTAAAAGGGAAAAAATAAAACATATATAAACCAAACCAGACAATCATAGAGCAATTTTTTCAATCACATAATTATTAGTTGTTGACTAAGTATAAAATGAACTTTCTCATCCGATAGTGCTTTGCCTCATGCTATAGAGCATGTATACCAAAAGCCAAGCAAATTTTGAAGGTGATGTAAAGTATTTAGAACAACTTATGTATCCGCAGACTAGCATATTTGCAAAGCATGTGTTAGAACAGGAATAGAGTCATGGGAACATTTTTGACAAAAGCAATAGAGAAACAAAAAAAAAGAAAAAAGAGAGCTTCAGACAATTTCAACAAAATTTTAGGCATAAAAATGACACAGACTTGAGCAAATCATGCTATATACTGCTCCCTCCGTCCACTTTTGATTGTCATGATTTCCTTTTTTAGAGTCAAACGAAAACAATTTTGACGAGCATTTTACTATGTATTTTCTAATCATATTGATATGCAAAAATTGCAATTTATAGTACTTTTTATATAGTTTTTGAATATCTATTTTTTTTTGTTTAAAATATCGAATTAATGTAATCTAATTTAACTTTGAAAATTAGTCAAATTGACTTGACAATTAAAAGTGGACGGACTAGACAGCGAAAACAGTAAACCAAAAGTAAATGCACAAGAAGGAATTAGGACTGGAAGTGCTAAACATTCAGTGGGTTTAATTTTCTTTATTTAGCCATTGTATCATTCAATTGCTTTATGTTGCTAATGGATGCAGGTAATAGTCACACACTTCTAAACCCAAGGAGGAGACAAAGCTAGATGAGGAATAACAAAGCTTATAAACTAGCATATGATAGCATGTTTTCCAGAACAAGCAGTAATTACCCAAAATATTTGTGAACCCAGTAGAAACGAAAATTTCGTCAAAAATCATAGAAATTAAATCCCAAGGAGAAGTAATATTGAATCGAACAGAGAGGGCAATAAGAAAACTCACAAATTATAAATCGACGGCTCCAACAAAACCTTCAGTAGGCTCGATCAAATTGGAAGAAGAATTTCAGAAATTTAGGAAGAAGAAATCGTTAATTAAGCTGAAGAGGAGGCTACAGCCTAATGTGGTAGATTGGGAAGAAGCGCACAAGTAGGGGACTTTATAGTGAAATGGTTAAATACAAAATTTATAAAACTTGGGGCTAGTCCTTAAATAGGGTCCTACAATAGGCTATATATGTAAACTTATCCTTTGCCTATTTTACCCGCTTCGGTTACTTCTTCCAAAACCCTAAACCCTAAAATCGATTGTGCATTTCATTCTCTGAAACCCTAAAGCTCTTTCGCAGCAAACAAAAATGGTGAAGAAAAGCAAGAGTAAGCAATTACTACTCTATTCTATTAATGTTAGATTTAGATTTTTTTATTTTATTTTTTTTGTTTTTGGGGTGTTGCAGAGAGTAAGAGCAAGAGGGTATCATTGAAGCAGAAGCACAAGATTATAAGGAAGGTAAAAGAGCATCACAAGAAAAAGGCAAAGGAGGCCAAGAAGTTGGGTGTTAACAAAAAGACTAAGGTGGAGAAGGACCCAGGAATCCCCAATGATTGGCCCTTCAAGGAACAAGAGCTTAAGGCCCTCGAGGCTCGTCGTGCTCGTGCTCTTGAGGAATTGGAGCAGAAGAAAGCTGCCCGAAAAGAGAGGGTAATTTGTTTTTATTGGATTCCAAATTGAGCAGAATGCATATTGTTAAACAAAACTAGTTTAAGCATAATCGGTGTTATTGTTGTAACACGTTTTGATGCTTTGTTTAACCAGATATATTGTTTATAGGCACTGTAATGGGGTCTACATTGACTTGGCTATCATAAAAAAGTGATCTTTTGCTAGGTTTGATTGTTTTGTGTGATGCTTGTTGATTTGTCTGGCTTCAATTGAAATGTTGGATTGTCGTTATGGAAATCATAGCATGATTGTATAATTCATTATTGTTCACTGGTTATCCGGCAAGAATAAATCTATTTAAGGATGTTTTAATCCATTGGAACACTTATCCTAGAAGTGGTGGGTTTGAGACCCAACCCAACTAACAGTGTGGAAAAATGGTCTCTTTCAGTGGATAGGTTCTCTTGCATGTTACAGTTCTGTTGTTCCGCAATTTTTTTCCTTGTGTATTTTGGGCTGTTGTTTAACCACCATAACATTGGTTTTCAGGCTAAGAAAAGAAAGTTAGGGCTGGTCGAGGATGATGACGTGAATGAACTTGCAGACATGGCTTCGGGAGAACAGAATTTTATGGAGGGCAAGGGAAACAATGATTCAACTAATTTTGTTAAAATCCGTGGTATGTCATATTATATTATTTGTTTTTGTCATGGGTGGTTGTGGGAGGAAGTGGTAGCGGTTTTGCTTCTTAACTCTTTTTCTCTCCTTGGTCTTTAACACTTGATTATCCATGCAGAGAACTCGGAAAGAGCTTTCTACAAGGAGTTAGTCAAAGTCATTGATGCTTCTGATGTCATTTTAGAAGTGCTTGATGCTCGAGATCCGCTTGGTACACGTTGTCTTGACATGGAAAAGATGGTGATGAGATCAGGACCTGGAAAGCATCTTGTGTTGCTCCTCAATAAAATTGGTATCCCCTTCCTCCTTTTATTTATTAATATTATCGTGTATATCATTTTCTAATATCCACATGTATGTGCTGTTTCAAGTAAAAGATTATCAGGTGGAGTTCATATTTGACCAGAATGAGTGACAGTGACTTATAGAGAGCACAAAAGAAGTGGACTTGTTTTTTTTGTGATAAAGTATATGTGTGGACAAATCTGTATTGTGTTTTTATTTTTATAAACAGTATCTTTTTTGCACTCTTCTTTACCTTGATTTTTTAAAAAAAATATCTATATACATATGTATCTCTGCTTCTTTTTGATATGGGTCACTAAAACATCAAATTTGCTAATTTATACACTATCTTATATGAAAGTTTGATGTGTTACTCTTTAGGTGTTCATAGGAATGCCATTATTATTTACAGTTACCTATTTCAAAAAAAAGGAATGCCATTATTTACTTTTTGACTTTGTATTTAGATCTTGTTCCTCGGGAAGCCGCAGAAAAGTGGCTAAAGTATCTGCGAGAGGAATTACCAGCAGTTGCTTTCAAGTGTAGCACCCAAGAACAGAAGTCAAACTTGGGCTGGAAGTCCTCAAAGGTCGGAAAGACTACAAATCTTTTGCAGACAAGTGATTGTCTTGGAGCTGAGAATCTGATAAAATTGCTCAAGAATTATTCGCGAAGTCATGAGGTACTTCTAGGATCCATTTCTTTATTGGGTTCTCACCTATTTATCTTGCTTCACAGTTCTGGAATAAGCATTGGAACTTCAACTGCTATGTTTTGTGCACAAACTGTCTTATCATGCTTCATAATTGGTTGCACGCGCAAACTCATTGATTCTAATCTGGGTTTCAGTGTCAATCAAGTTCATTGTTCAATTCCACTCTAGAGGATTCATGGTTTTGAAGACTTATTTTACTCAGATTGTCAACCTAACACAGCCCCCATTTATAGGTGGAAATAAGACCAGCTATGCACAGCTTAGATTGGTGGTATTCATATTGTTGGTGTTGTACACTTGCGTTAAGTTGGGGCTTGCAACAACTTGTATGTCGATTTAGGAATAAGTATGAGATGTAGATAACCCTATTTTTTCTTAAAAGATAGTTGTAGCAGCATTCAAATGCATTAAACCCCGAATAGGAAAACATGGATACAGAGGTTATATAGTTGACCCAACTTATTTGGAATTTTTTTTTTTTTTTTTTTGAGAAGGCAACTTATTTGGAATTGAAGCATAGTTGATTGATTGATTTTCATATGCTCTGGGATTCCAGTAGATAAAGATGGGTAGACTTTAAAATCCAAAAGAAACGCTTCAACTCTTCAACTGTCTCTCCATTCTCCCCTTCACAGTAATTTGCTCTAGGTTGCTATCTCACGTGCAGTTTCCATAGCTTTTCAACATCGAAGATCCCCATGGTGTGAACCACCTGTAGATTCACATAGTTAGGTACCACCATCTAGTAGCTGTCTTAACTCTTCCCAATCCAATGTTTGGCAAATACAAAAATAATTTAAAATAAGTCAAAAATGACTTAAAATAAGTTAGGAAGTGTTTGGCAAGGTTAAAAATAACTTAAAATAAGTCAAAAACCAAAAGTAGGTCTCCCCCTACTTTTTATTTTTTGACTTAAAAGTCATTCAAGTTTGATTTTTTATTTTTGACTTAAAAACTACTTTTTTAAAGTCAATCCAAACGGGCTCTTAGAGTTATTTTTTCCCATTATAGGGGTGTCATTCTTTTTCTCCATAAATTTCTTGGCCTTTTGTCTGGGGGAAAAGGAGGGGTGAAAATAACATAAGAAAATTTAGTGTACTCCAGAGGACTTGGTGTATGGGCAATGAATTTACCTACCTGTCTTTAGTCAATGTTGATGTCATTTTATTGCATTTCTTGCTTTAGTTATACTGATTCCATACTAATGCTAAGTTTTACTTGTTGCAGATCAAAAAATCAATCACTGTCGGCGTCATTGGTCTGCCAAATGTTGGTAAAAGTAGCCTTATTAATAGCTTGAAGAGATCTCACGTAGTCAATGTTGGTGCTACACCTGGGTTAACAAGATCCATGCAAGAAGTCCAGTTAGATAAGAATGTGAAGTTGTTGGACTGCCCTGGGATTGTGATGCTTAGGTCATCAACAGAGAATGATGCAGCTATTGCTCTTCGAAATTGCAAGAGGATAGAGAAGTTAGATGACCCAGTTGGTCCTGGTTAGTAGATTTGGTTTAGCATCTTTTGCATTACTCTTGTGTGCTATTTAAATGGTAGATTGATGTGGCTGACTGTGCTTGTACTGTGGGTTGTGCAGTAAAGGAGATACTCAAACTGTGTCCGTCCAGCATGTTAGTAACTATATACAAGGTTCCTAGCTTTGATTCAGTCGATGACTTCCTTCAGAAAGTTGCTACTGTTAGGGGTAGGCTTAAAAAGGGTGGAATTGTTGACACTGATGCTGCTGCAAGGATTGTTCTGCATGATTGGAATGAGGGTATGTGTGGTATCTATTAAGTTTCTTCAAGGATAAGTTGAATTTGAAAAAGACGTGTTTTTCTATGTTCATGCTAGTAGTTTGATATCTGTTTGACACATCTCAGGGAAAATACCATACTACACCATGCCCCCGTCTAGGAACGAGGGAGAGCATTCAGAGGTAAAGATAGTTTCAGAACTTGGAAAAGAATTCAATGTCGATGAAGTTTATGGAAGTGAATCCTCAATTATTGGAAGCCTCAAATCAGTCGATGATTTTCTCCCAGTTGAAGTTCCATCAAATCGCCCCGTTAACTTTGACGAGACCATGCTAGAGGTAAGTGATTCGCTTTTAGACTTTCTTATTTTTCTGATCAGACCCTTTCGACATTTTCCTCTGTAACTGCTCTTCACTTTCTCTGCGAATCTAAATGTTTCTATCAGTGCATTATGTACAAATAGTACTGAATCATTCCTGATTCCTGACCATACACATTCACAAATGAAATACATTAGTAGTTGCGAATTTAGAGTTGAAGAAGCACAAGTAGAGTTTATAAAGCTTCTTTTTATGAATGATTATCTTGCAGGTTTCTGTTTTTAAGAAAACAGAACATGTACTCTTGAATTTGCAATGTTATCCTTTACATCTCCCATGTCTGAACAAGTAGTGGCATCTATCGACAAAGTGTTCTTTTTTAACTGCAGGACAATTTGGAGCAACCGGTGACTCAGAGTGATAATGCAATGGACAATCTTGTTAATAATGACGGAGATGTGGCAATGGATGCTGGAGAAGATGATGCAGGCCGGACAAGTGGCAAGAGTGCTAGCAGCAGACAAAATGAGAAGTTATATACCGAGGAAGGCATGCTAAATACCAAACTTAGAAAAGCTGAGAAGAAAAGGAGGAAGAAAGACAAAGCCTCTACTACCAGTGATATGATGGATGGTGATTATGACTTCAAGGTAGATTATTTCAAGAAAGAATCCTCCGTGGATGATGCTGAGGATGATATGACAGTTAATGAAAGCAAGAAAAACAGATTTGAGCTACCATCTGGGAATGAGTTGGATAATGAATGAAGAGAGACATCACAATGAATATCTTTTTTGATGGCGGATAGAATCACTTGGTACTCATACTAGAGAAACATGCATGCTCCCCTGGTGCGGAAAGCTGGCTCGAGCTCCACCTGTACTTGTATTAGTGAAGCATGCATTCGTAGCGCAGAAGCTGGCTCTAGCTCCACCGTGTTATCAAGAAGAAGGAATTGTCTTTTCTTTATTCTATCTCATAGTTGGAGACTTGGAGTATTCATTTGCCTTATTATTATTATTTCTTATTTCCACACTGTTTTGTACCATCCAACATTGGATCTCACGATGAAAAAGATGTTCTGGACCAGTTGTTGCAAGTAGGTACTGACCTGTTAGCTAGGCCATCGTTATCACATATCAAACATTCATATTTAGTAGATCTAAAATGGCTTTAAAATGAAGTCACTTTTTTTGGTTCTAGCAGTTAGGTGGGATCCATTAAGTTGCTACTTCAATTCACACTTTTTCCCTATAAGTCGACATCATTCTCACGTCTTGTCATCAAATAACAAAGTAGATTTCGCCCAAAAAGACCTCATCAACCCGGTAACCCTTCTAGGGAAGGCCTTCAATATTCAATCTCAATTCAAATATCAATTTAAAATTTACTTCCATTTTTTATTTTACCATATATAAAAATTCAACTAGATAGTAATTAATAGTAACATAATTTGAACTTGTGGTAGAGGTTTAAGTTGACATAGGTTTTAATTGTATACTTGGAATGACATTTTCAGCACACTCATAAGAATAATAAAATTAAAATTTGTATTACCTTTCAAAGTCAACTAATTCTAATTATTTAATTAAAAAAACTAATTCTAATTGTGCCCATCCACTCTGAAATTAATACGTAATATACCAAAAAAGATTTGGTATTAATGTACTAAATGCTTCTATGTTAAAGAGGAAATAGTCTTTCGTGTCTATTTATAATTTAAATCTTATGTTATTTAAATAGAATCTCAATAATATTTTTTACTGAACTCATGTGAAAATAATCATTAATTAGAGTACATGTTAATATTATGTAAAAAGTTTTTTTTATAACAGACTATAAAATCAAATTTCTCCTACATTTTGGAAACTTGAGTACATGTTAATATTATGTAAAAAGTTTTTTAAATTTAATATTTTCCGTTCTCTCAGAATAATAATAATAATAATAAAAAAAAAGATAATGACAAAGCCAACAATAATTTGTTGTTAAGAAAATTTAGGAATGGGAATAAAGAATGAAATAAATGAAAGATAGTAAACAAGTCAGTTGAACGAACTTAATTCAATTTTTTTTCATTTACTTCATTGTTTATTTAAATCAAAGTCAAAATCAATTGGCTTTTAACAACTATAATTATTAATGTCTATATATAAATATGTACACAACTTATGAATATAGAAATTTCAGTTTCAAAATATGCGGACAAATAAAAAAAAACATTGAAGGGTCCCGTACGTTATTTCCTATGGGCACACAATGGTAGTAGCTTAACAACTAAGCCCACAAAGTAAAAAGAGTTAAAATTTATCTGCATCAAATATTTAAATATTAAGAAAAGATAAAAGGCATAGGGATACAAGAGATTTAATTGTACTACTTCTTTTGTTGAATATTATTTGTCTGAAAAATCAAATACACATTTAAATTAGGATGATTTATTAGTATAATTTATTAATATAAAGTTAAATTACATCACATTAGAAAGGATCGTTTCTCTGTGCTTGTACACTTTCACGCATAAATATACGCACATACTCTTTTTCATTTTTCTCATTTTGTTCTCTGCAATTCGAAATAGCTAGGGTTTTTGTCTCTTCTCGAGTGTGAGAAGAGAGAGCAAAAATGGGGCAACAATCGTTGATCTACAGCTTCGTTGCGCGAGGAACGGTGATTCTCGTTGAGTATACTGAGTTCACTGGAAATTTCACCAGTATTGCATCGCAGTGCCTTCAGAAACTCCCTGCTTCCAACAACAAGTTCACCTATAACTGTGATGGACATACTTTTAACTACCTCGTCGATGACGGCTTCAGTGAGTTTTGTTTTTTCCTTTTCTCGCTTTTCCTCTGTGTGTTTGTTCTGATCTGTAAGTCGACTGTTTTTTTTTCTGATCTGCTATCTATGATTATCTGCTTCTTTGATCTGACAGTTCAAATTTATCGATCAGTTCCATTTTCATCTGAATCGTTACTGCTATGATATTGACTGTGTTAGATCTTAGTCATACTGATAGTGGTCAATTCCTAGGCGTTGAGTTTGAATTGAAGCAAATTTTTGGTTTAGATCTCTTTTATTTTGTGAACTATTTGCAAAAATAAGGATATACGATAATTTTGTTTATTCAGAGAACTAGAGGATAAGGACTTGTATGGAAGATCCTCCAGTCATCGTCTGTGCCTTTGTTTGCTTGATTCGCTTTTTGTGTAATTCGGTCAGTTTGGTGTTCTTTTATTAGAATCTACTGATACTTGCAGTTTCTGCGTTTGCTTAGCAGTGCGGATGACAATGCATCTTTGATTTATTCTGTTGGAAATACCAGGACTTTTAACATTATTTTACTTGTCTTAACATAGACGTGTAGAACCGTTTTAATTTTGAGATGACACCCAGGCTTGATTGCTTGTCTAATTTGTGGTCTTCCTGTGAGAGATCCATGAAATTAAACGCGAAATGCGAATTTTGCGCAGCCGTCTTAAGTTTAGCATGTCGGATCACCAACTTTTATGGAGGCTAAATAGTATGTATTTCTACATAGTATAAGTAGTCAGGGGATTTTCTCATTTAGAATTGGAATGTATATGAAAAATAAGTCTATTTTGACAGATTATTGTCTCACTTGTTGTATCTGGGAAATTATTGAGCTATCTGAGTATCATGTTGGATATGCTTATTATTGAAAGATGATATAAGGAAACAATTTTGATACAACTTTGTTAAGTATTTATTTTCCTAGGATACTAGTGTGCATTTACCACTGTACTTAAAATAATGATTGCTATCTGGCAATTTGATATATAATGTGCCTTTGTCATGTTGTTTGTGTTTTGGCATTTGTAAAGCTAATGGGCTTTATTTTGTACAACCAGCATACTGTGTTGTAGCTGTGGAGTCTGTTGGCAGGCAGGTCCCAATTGCATTTCTGGAGAGAGTTAAGGATGATTTTACCAAGAAATATGGTGGAGGCAAAGCTGCTACAGCTGTTGCTAACAGCTTGAACAAGGAGTTTGGGTATTTTGGCTTTTCCCTTTTCATTCTCTACCACTATTGTTTTTTAGTATGAATGCTGATATCTCAAGACCATGATTATAACTACAGGCCCAAAATAAAGGATCAGATGCAGTACTGTGTTGATCATCCAGAGGAAATCAACAAGCTTGCAAAGGTGAAGGCTCAGGTTTCAGAAGTTAAAGGTGTGATGATGGAAAACATTGAGAAGGTAAGCATATTCCCTCTGTACTATAGTATTGTTTTAAAAGACTTGGTATCCTGATATGGGACTAGAAAACATTGAGAGTTCAAGAATCTGTATTGCAGTTTGTTAATGAGAATTGTGGCCTTGCAGGTCCTGGATCGTGGGGAGAAAATTGAACTTTTGGTGGATAAAACTGAGAATCTTCGTTCACAGGTTTGAATGCTGTGAAATTCTGTCTTTTGGTGGATAAGACTATTCAATTCCCTGCTTCTAAGAAATTGCTACCTTGAAATGTTGACGACAAGCTCTTGTTGCCAGTTATATGAATAAGAGCTGCTAGCATACTTTTTTGAAAAAAATTGATAGCACTTCTCTGATTGTCTGCTACTTTGCTAGTTTTAGCAAATTGGAAGTGGTCTACAAATAGCCAGTTACTTACTGAATTTGATGTGGTAAGGATGCATCAGGTGGTAACTTTTGATACACGCTGTTGATCAACAATTTGCGTTTGTTGTTCTACATTTGTATGTTTTGCGAACGATCACTTGGTCCACACCATTGTGAAGTCCGTAGGTCAAAACTCATGCTACAATCATTTCCTTAAATTTTAGTAGCAAACTGTCTGTATATGAGTTAAATTGCTCCTGCATTTGAAATATTGGAACTTGTGAATGCTGCATCATCACACCTTAAGTTGCATATTTTCCCCTTTTCGTTATCTGCTTTGTGTTAATTGTTTACTCGTTTGCTTGCATTTAAACTAGAATCATTGGCATTTCTAAAAGTGTATTATTATATTGCAGGCACAAGATTTCAAGACACAAGGAACAAAAGTGAGGAGGAAGATGTGGTTGCAGAACATGAAGATAAAGCTTATAGTCCTGGGCATCATTTTGGCCTTGATTCTGGTCATAGTTCTTTCGATATGTCATGGCTTCAATTGTCATTAATTGATGGTCATTTATTTATAATAACGGTGGTTATTGAACTATAATTTTTAATACTTCTAGCAGTAAAATGCCTGATCCTTGTAATTCATTTTTTATTTTTTGAATGATACATTTTGCTCTATGCTGTGGAGGTATGATGAAGTGCCTATATAGCTTGTCATGCTGTGAAGTGACTTACTGCTGAAAGCTTCTCCTTGGGAGCTCACGTGTAGTATACTTTTGAAAGATCCAAAATTTGAACGACCCGGTGAATATAGTACATATTGCTCTATTTTCTGTCTTTTGTTTATGCCTGGCTGCCTTGGAATAATTTACTAGACAGTATCAACCAACTAAAGTAGTAGTTCTCTGTTGTGCAACAACTGGGATTTACTCTACAAATTTTAGCCCCAGTAGGATGGTGTTGGTTGATTATTTTTTTAGGACTGTCAAAACTCTGTATAATGTTTTGCATAGTTTTGGGTTGAGCATAGGTTTATTCCGTTTGCGAGGGAAGTAGAGTTTTTCACGCATGTTAACATGTGGTTCCTCTCTTTCTTTGTATTGTATCGTATCTTCTGACTGCTATTTCTTAGCAAACACCGACAAAAATAGGTGTTAATTTCTCAAACTTAGTAGCAAGGTATATTTGCATCTACGCCAAAGAATTTAAGGTACCTTTTACCTCAAGGTAAGTAAAACTGAAGGCTTTCCAATGCAATAGACACGAGCAGAAATTCAATTTCTCCGGTTCTGTTTCTATTCTTATTTGAGACATTCTTCAGTCAACAAATAAGAATCTGGGATGCTATAGAGGATTATATTTTTAAAATTTGAAGGAAGTTGTCATCTTGAAATCTCAGGGCTAAATATTCATAAGAGAGTACCAAAACATGAAATAAAAATAAAGAAATGATTAGACATTTTAAGATAAACAAAAGAATATGTTCTAATTGCATAAATACTACTTGAACTTGGTTTTTTTTCACTAGAGATATATATGCCTAGCCCACATATAATGATGCTGGAAAACAAGACAACCCGTCGATGCAACAAGCCATAATAATTTCATGCTTTTTTTAGACAGACAGACATTGGACAAAAGAAAAGCATTATGCCAAGGCAGCGTTTAAGGTATAGCAAACTAGAGATCCAATCAATAACTAAGCCTGGTTGTTATTGCCACCCCTTGGACGGTTTCCCATCCGTCCACGTCCACGACCATAACCATAGCCTCTGCCACCTCCACCCCTGCCTCTTCCATATCCAGAGTCTGACACCACAACATAAAAATATTAAGAACCAAAAATGCATTTATAACATGATATAAGCTAGTAAGGTGGAGAAGAAAACAAATGACGTATCCATGCTTACCACGATATCCCCAGCCACCATGGCCTCCACCTCGCCCCCAGTTTGAGTACCCACCATTTTCTATCAAAATGAAATAATATACATCAATGCCAGGAAGTGTTAGAGCCTCCAAACCAAAAAAAAATACTTGAGGTAAGGAAGAATACCCTGATAGTTATCATATCCATCTTGGTAATTTGTATATCCACCTCTGTTCCAACCACGTCCCCTACCTCTACCACGCCCTCGGCCTCGACCACGCCCTCGGTCATATGAATCTAAATCAAGTTATGATAATTTTTGAGGATGTAGCAAAATTTCACATGAATCATTGTTATATAATTATTCTGTTAGTTAGAAGGTCATTACCTTCATTACCAGCACTGTAAACTGCTTGTGCTTGTCGAGGTGGTGGTTGCTGCTGTCGAGGCTGGTAACTATAACGTGGGGCATAGTTGTTGTTATTGTTGTTGTAGTAATTAGTCTGCTGAATCTCAGAAGGTGCTTGATACCTATGAACATGAACTTACATAAGATGTTTTGTAAATCAAGCAAACCATAGAGAAGAAAAAATTCTGCCAGAAGACTCGAAAAGATAAAAGGAATTATCACAATAAACCATGACTCAATAAAGTAAGATAACTTTGCACTCGAGTAAGCATGTTAAGGTCTGAAAGAACATCCTAATTAAAAATGAATACAGCAAAGGGTTACCCTGGAGAGTCCTTGTTCAGTTCCGTTGTTGACAAGGTGATTGAAATCATTGAGACATGCCGAGTCTGCTCCACACTATTACAAAGAAAATCATCATTAACAAGAATCAGAACCACAGCTATGCAATTTGCACCCAATTGTAGAATAAAAGGTAAACCTTAGACTTATCCCACATGATAGGCAGTTAGGAACAAACAAATTTGAGAAAGTTAGCAAGACTTCAAACTTACGGCAAAAGGCCCTCTTCAATAGGTTCCCATACATCTGTGATGCTCACTGAGCTGATAGCAGCATCTTGATGCAGATGAGGAATTCTTCTCTGAACAATGAATTACATCTGAATATGGTAAATATAGAAAGTGTAATGGAAAAAAAAAAAAAGAAGCAGGCAATCTACCTTAATGATCTCTGCAACAGCTACAGTCTTGCTTATTGCCTGACCCATTGCTTTCAAAATGATCTCTTTCCCACTCCTCTCCTGAATAGCCAATAGTCATAAAACTTTCTGTTAGCCACTTCTGAAAAGTTTCTGGTTACAGTTTACATCAGACCTCCCACCAAAAAATGAGAAAGATATAATCTGCAATGCAGCTTCAACCATCAACCTTAGGGATGGAATGAATTATCAAGAGATCACAACGCTACAAGCCTACAAGTATTTCTTGCTTGAAGTAAGGCAACAACAAAGCAATTGAATATAGGAAACACGCAAGAAAGATCCTCAAAGCCAAGAACAGACCAGAAGTACTCTAGTTGGCATCTTCAAAGAATATCACTAAACAATTACATAAACTCTCCTTTTCACCTTTCATCTGCTGAACCATAGGGAATCAACTGCCAGCTATTATAAGTTGAAAAGCAAAATTATGTAACTCAGCTACCACTGATTCTCCGTTATGGTACTCCATTTCAAAAAATTGAACCATCAAAACAGCATCAGCTTAGGATCTTACTTATTCTTGTCAGACCAAATATACAACACCAGATTATTCTCTGTGTAGAAGTTTTGGATAAATAATTGCAAGGAAATCTAATTGTCTTGCTGTCCTATTAAGATGGAACTTCTACAATGTCTTGAAGAACATATTATAACCACCAGTTTCCTGTGCCCAAGCAAATTTTTGAAATCCTCGTTGCACTAAGTATTAATGCAGCAATAAAAATAAAGTATCATTCGCACAGACAATATGCAGGTATGATTATTAATTCTTCTAGGCACAGGTCATGAATACTCTCAAGTGATTGTCATGTTAAAGTAATAAACATAAGCCTGCATATTGACAGCAAAAGATATATGCACATTGACTCTGTTTTAATGGAACTACTAGGTACAAATACTACTTTAACATGCACGACCACGAGAACTCCAAAAGTTACGAATAGTTAGTAGCAACATCCTACAAACACAGAGCAGTGATCGCACTCAAATAGACCACACTATTTCACAGCTTAAGAATAAAAATCTCAATCCATATATTACATTGTCAACGAAGGCACACGAAATATAACTGCATGCAATCATCCAAACCAAAAATAACACCTTTAGGGACGAAAAGCCGAACATTTTAACACTGTCTGTAAATGATTCCACAATTATCCCAAACCATTGCCCAAAAAAACATCAATCCAATCAATCAAACAACACCAATTCATCGGGGCAGCAAAACAACAGCTGAAAAAAGCAAACAGTTTCACTTTCTGGAATGACCCTGTGAACAACCAATGGAAACCTATATATACATGCATAACAATTACACCAAAAACACAGTCAAAACTGCCACAATAAAAAAGAAGCAGTCCAGTGCGCTAAAGCTTCAACCCAAGACCTTTTGACAACAACTTTACCAGTTACGAAAAAAAAAGTGAGTGTTATACCTGAAGCAGACTAGTAGCATAGCTGATGTAGTTTCTTACAAGTCCCTGTGAAGTAATTCTGATCTCATTCTCGTTAATGGGTAATTCAGGCTTCGGTTTCTCTACTTTTTGGTACCTATCCATTTTTTTCTGATAAACAAAAACCCTAAAACCCTCCTCTTCTTCTTCAGAGAAACAACTATAAACCCTTAACAGAAACAGCGGCAGCAGCTAATTGTTTGTTTTGTTATCAGGTGAATTTTTGGGCTTATTTTGAGGCCCGAAATTTAACGGGCCACGAGGTTCAATAAAGCGATAGTTTATACAAATAACCCCTTTTAGGTCATTAGTTAAATTTTGTTCTTAAATTTAAAACTTGGGTAAATATAGTCTACCAACAAGGGTTGTGGCGGAGTGGAGTGTTTTACTCGTATGAGACTTTCTGGCATAAATTCAAATTTAATTGGGTTCCGATATAGGTATCAAACACATGAAAGAAAATCCAAAAAATATATGTAGTTCTTGAAAATTATTCTTCGAGATAATCAGTCTAATCTTATGTTTTTTACTAATATATTTATGAATCTTATCGTCTAATATTTGAATAACTTATAATATTTAAAGCTATTATTTAATACTTTTTAATATACTTTTCAGTTTGCTTAAAAAACAATTAAACTTTAAATAAAATAGTTAAATATTCAGTCAGACATCCTTAGCTTAAGCAAAAATGATTTAACTTCAATCATATAATTTTTTTTTGTTTTGCCTTATATAGCTTAAATGGTGATCTCGAAATCGAGTATATATTCACTTTCCCTATTTGCTTTTCACCTTTATTAGATAACAAAACGAAAAAGAAATGGATTGCATAACTTAAAAATAATTAATACTACCTGAAGTTTTAACTGAAAATTTCATCAACATGAAAAAAGGTACACATATACTATTATATTTCTAAACGTACATATACTATTATGAATGAAAAAACCATCCTAAAAATCAGGATTAGCGTAGTGTAGGGCTTGTTATAGGGAAATCACCACTGAGTCCCGATCCACCATAAATTTCTCTATTCCAAAAGCTCAAACTCAAGAAAGAATCTCATCTATTCCCACCATACTGCTTGCTTGTGAAATTTCAAGAGTGGCACATGAGTTTCCTCGTATTCAAACCTCAAGTCTGAAACTTCTGGTTAAAGATAATGAAGAATCTCATCTATCCCTCCACACTGTTCGATGCCCGTGAAACTTCAAATTCTTGCACCAACAAGAATGTTGTCAAGTGAAACATTTGAACAAAAACTAATCACTCTATTAAACTTACTAGCATTTGGTGGCAAATTAGGCAACTTCCTCCAACTACACATCCCAAAATCATTACTAAATTCACAAACACAAGCAGGATAATTCTTATGATGTCCTTCATTGTAAACATAAACAAGATTCCCCAATCCAACACATTTCAAACTAGCAAATTTGTCATCTTCATCACTATCAAACAAACAATAAATCAATGCATGAGGCATTATAGCAAGTTCACTAAACTCCATTGTTTTCTCATCAACCTTCCATAGAACAAAATTTGGTCCATTTGGTGAATTACATAATCCACCTAATACTAAACAATCTTGACAAGATACCAAGAATGAAAACAAAATCCCAGGTGGTCTAAGTGTTTGTACCTCACTCCACAAATGTTCATCCAAATTGAAACATGTAATAAAACAAGAATATATCCCAAAAACATAGTAGAATTTATCTCTTAACAAAGCTGAACATAACCACTGTGATGAATTCCCTGACCTAAAATCTGCTGGTAAAGGTGGGCACAGTTCCCAATAATCAAGATTTGGGTTATAAATCTCAACAGCCAATCTGTCCTCAACATCAACTAATCCACCAACAAATCTAACCCCACCAACAACAATGAATCTTCGATTTAACCCTTCATTGTAAACACCCACAAGAGGATTACACCTGGAGAACCTCGAAGGGCTTGTTTGGACCCAAATTCCATTAAAAGTAGGCTTAAAACTGAAATTTTCAGAAGTTGTAGCAAAGAAAAAACCATTTGAACCAATAAAGAAATCTTGGGACAAAAGGGTTGAAGTGGGAAGTGAAATCCACTCATTGGCATCTGGGTCATAAGCAAATGGTTGGTTATTGTTGTAAAAAATGCTGTTTTGGCCACAGAGAAAAAGCCATGGCTGCTTTTTTGTAGCAGAGATTTTGGTAGTGAAAGAAGAAGAAGTGATGATGGAATTCCATATCTTGCATACAGAGGAAGCAACAATTATAGAACGAATTGGGAGGTATGAGAGGATTTTTTCAGTAAGATCTGAAGAAAGAAAATCCCAATTCTTGATTTTTTGGTCATTTTGAGAATTGAGTTTTTGAATACAAATGGATTTTTCCATCTTATTTTGATTGAGGGGTTTTGAAAAAGATGAGTTTTTTTTTTAGTTGATAAAGTGTGGGATTTTAGTTTGGATTATATAGAAAGAAATGGAGAATGTGTGAGGAGTAGTTGTGATAACAACATGGATAGCATGGATCGCGTAAAAGCATTAGAGGAGCTTGATGGACACAAAATCAAGAAGTACAATGTGTGGAAGGTCCATCTAAGTGAAGAGAAAAAAGAAAGAGGCCATTTGTGTAAATGGTCATCTCATAATTTCAAGAATTCACAAAAGAAGACAACCAAACAAGGCCCTTAACTCATTAAGGGTAAAATTGTCAAAGAATTGTCTTCTTTATTTTATTAGT
>JAJOOH010020655.1:0-27859 GCA_029582605.1 Solanum gracilifrons | reverse complement strand
GGGGTTCAGGAATTTGCTCTACTGCACGCGAGGTCGCGTGTTCGAATCCGGGCAGAGGCATTTTGTTTTATCAGCTTATTTCAGGCGTTTTATTTTTTTAAAATAAATAATAATGCAATCAGAAAATGATGTTTAGTTCCAAAAAATTAAAATGCTGATTGGGAATTTAGGATTTATTAGTTTAATCCCTAATTATAAAGTCAAATATTAAAAAATCCGTTTCTTCTTGATTCGACCGTTTAATCCGACCCGTTTATATCCGATTCGACCCGTTTATTTGTGGATATTATTTACGTGATTAATTTTTTTTGAACCCCCTTGATGAAAATCCTCCCTCCGCCACTGGCTATAAGCAAGGGTGGAGCTATAAGATTCGGCAGAACCCTAGTAGCTTTGGCCTAGACCTTATATTTGTGTTTAAAAGTATAAATAATTTATTCAGTATCACGTAAGTATTCTTTTCAAGGATCCAGAACTCATAAATTTAAAATCCTGAATTCGCTTCTGACTTAAGTATGACATGAGATTCCTGCAGAGTCTGAAATCAAGCTCATTATTTGGGGAATCATTGCGCGTTGCGCCTAAATCATCACTTAAGGTGTCTAAGACAAAAAATTCTTCTTTGGTGACAAAATGTGAGATTGGTGATAGCTTGGTAAGTTTGATCATATTTGTTGATTAATCTTATTTAATGTAATTGTTATACAAGAAATTAATGAAAATGACTAGTTAATTGGTTTATTTATAGGAAGAATTTCTTTCAAAATCAACGTCAGATAAGGGGTTAATCAGGTTAATGATGTGTATGGGAGAAGCATTGAGAACAATTGCCTTTAAAGTCAGAACAGCTTCTTGTGGAGGAACTGCTTGTGTCAATTCTTTTGGTGATGAACAGCTTGCTGTCGATATGCTTGCCGATAAGCTTCTCTTTGAGGTACAAAACTATAGAGTGGCGGAGCCAGGATTTTTAAAAAAAAAATGCATGTATACACATTCGCAACGTGTGAGCAAAAACAATTTTTGAAGCACCTTTGACATTATACTTGAAGCTTCTTTGTGTCGAGGGGATTCAACAGTTTATATATATACTAAAAGATTGATTTTTACTTTACTTACAAAGTATAACTTATCGATAAAGGCATTTCAATCGAACCACCTTTAGTACATATAGCTCCACCCCATATGACAGAAGTAGCTTATGCCTATTGCTACTTGATAAAACTGGTTCTCTACAATGTACATTACTCCCTCTGTTTCAATTTGTTTGTCTTATTTTCCTTTCTACTTTCTAGTCCGTTCAAAAAAGAATGTCTCTTCTCTTTTTTGACAACTTTTTACTTCTAACTTTTCACCTGACATGTTTAAAACCACTGGATTAAAGGGGATATTTTGGTATATTCAACGTATCTTTAGTTTAAAATCACAAGATTCAAAAAATTTCTTTACTCTCTCGTGTCAAGGCAAAACCAGACAAACAAATTGAAATAGTGGATGTAATTCTTATCTAAGTTTGACAAAAACTTGTTCTTTTGATTGTTGATGTTTAGGCCTTGACATATTCACACTTTTGCAAATATGCTTGTTCTGAGGAAGTTCCTGAGCTCCAAGACATGGGGGGCCCTGCTGAAGGTACTTGTTTGGTTATACACTAGAATTTTTCTAAGACGTCACCTATTTTTTCAAGTAAAATGCATGTCCAAGCACAATATCAATTTCAAATATCACTCAATTCATGTCCAAACGTCTGGTTAATTTTCCTTAAAGAAACCAAAGGGTATAAAAGACACTGATGAATTCTATTTGTATCAAACAGGAGGATTTAGTGTTGCTTTTGATCCACTTGATGGTTCCAGTATCGTGGACACGAACTTCACAGTTGGAACCATCTTTGGTGTATGGCCCGGGGATAAGTTAACCGGGATCACAGGAAGAGAGCAAGTTGCAGCAGCTATGGGGATATTTGGACCGCGAACTACATATGTTCTTGCTCTTAAAGATGTTCCCGGGACTCATGAATTCCTCCTCCTTGATGAAGGTTTGACATACATTGATTTGTAATAATTTAGACTTTTTTTGCTACGAGTTGTCTCAATATCGATGTTCCTTTTTGTTCGTAGGAAAATGGCAACATGTTAAGGATACAACAGAAATCGGAGAAGGAAAAATGTTCTCCCCTGGAAATTTGAGAGCCACATTTGACAATCCTGATTACGCCAAGGTTTACTCTCATTTCTCGTATTTTGTCTTCAATATCTGATATCTGTACTCGAACAAATTGCATTTCCTATACCTTTTCTGTTGTTGTTCCCTTTTCATATGCTTTCTAAGTTACTACTAAAATGAAATTCCGCGTTCTGACTCTTGATTCTTGATGACAGCTGATCGATTACTATGTGAAGGAGAAATACACCTTGAGATACACCGGAGGAATGGTGCCTGATGTAAACCAGGTATTTGCAAATATGTGATCAGGGGCGGAGGCAGAGTGGTGCAACGGGGCATTGAACATTATACTAAATGATTCTTTGTACATATATATATAAGTTGTTGAATTCCCTTCTCGATTTTTCACAGATCATTGTAAAGGAGAAAGGTATATTCACAAATGTGACATCTCCAACAGCCAAGGCGAAACTTAGATTGCTCTTTGAAGTGGCACCATTAGGATTCTTGATCGAAAAAGCTGGAGGTTACAGCAGCGATGGGAAACAATCCGTCCTTGACAAAGTGATCATTAATCTTGATGACCGGACTCAAGTTGCTTATGGTTCCAAGAATGAGATTATCCGATTTGAAGAAACACTCTACGGATCATCAAGGCTTAAGGCTGGTGCACCAGTTGGTGCTGCTGTTTGAGGCTTGAGAATGCAGCAACCTTGTCATAAATCATAATGTTTGTTTGTTTTTTTCGCGCTTTCTTTCTAGAGCATCGCGAAAATGCTGTTCCATCACGTTGTAAAAGGGAGATAGGTTAAAGACAACAAGGTCTTGTTAAGAAATGGGAATTGGAACATTTTTTGTATATTGTTGTTTCTATTAACTGGTGATATGCTGGATTTCAGACATAAAAGGTAAAAAAAAGACAAATAAGTTGTAGTAGTATTATGTAAGATAAATTTATCCCATTTATCTATTACAACTTGTCTGATTATGCATCATCTCTATTCTAATCTAAAGTTGTCTCACTGTGCCTCAGAACAATCATAAAGTTGTATCGATGTGATTTATAAGTTCATTATACTCAAACTAAGTTTTGTCTCGGTGGGCCTTGGAAATCATAAAGTTGTCTCCATATGACCTATAAGTTCACAGTTTTGTGGGCCTCGGAAATCATAAAATTGTCTTGGTGTGAATTGTCACGTATAAGTTTACGGTTTCGACAATCATAAAGTTATAAGTTCATTATACTCGAAAATCATAAAGTTGTCTCCATATGACCTATAAGTTCACGGTTTGTGGGTCTCGGAAATCATAAAGTTGTCTCGGTGTGACGTATAAGTTCATGGTTTCGACAATCATAAAGTTGTCTCAATGTGACCTGTAAGTTCATTATACTCGAAAATCATAAAATTTTGTCGGTGTGACGTGGGTAAAAAAGGATATATAAAGTCGCGCCGCGCCAGGTAGGGGTCGAACCTTCGACTTTCTGCTTAGGAAACAGACGCTCTATCCACTGAGCTACAGGCGCTTTTGTTTTCCTTGTTTCGTATTTTTAAATCTGTTACGTACTTTTTTACATAAATATATATAAATAATTTAATATCTAATTGATTGGAGTAAAATGACTATGAAAACTAAATTTAATAACAAATTTTATGAGTTCTGATTTTAGCTGAAGTCTAATTTTAATATTAGGACATATTTAATAGCAAATTTATCAATATAAATGCGTCATTTGCGCAAAAGTTATCTAAACAAATTTGTATCTAAGTTTCTAACTCCACCTTCGAGCACTATTTCTAAGATTTGGGAGAATACTTACAAGCATACAAACATTTTGAGAGCGGGCAAAATTCATACAAACGTTGATAAGAAGATTTCTCCTTTATAATTTATTTGGTCAAATATAATACTCCCTCCGTCCATTTTACTTGTCCATATATTATTAAGTATGCTCCTTAAAGAGTAACAAATAAAATGATAATTTTATTATATCAACTTTAGAAACATTTTGAGAGCGGACAAAATTCATACAAACGTTGATAAGAAGATCTCTCCTTTATAATTTATTTGGTCAAATGTAATACTCCCTCCGTCCATTTTACTTGTCCATATATTATTAATTACACTACTTAAAGAGCAACAAATAAAATGATGATTTTATTATATCAACTTTAGATATTAGAAATTATCTAAATTCGAAATCAATCAAACATACTTTCAAGTTTTTTTTTTTTTTAAAAAAAACGTCCGGAAGTCATTTCATCAAATAATCATGGGCTATCACACATGAATTTTTTTTTAAATCGCACGAATCCTATAAAATGACTCCTAAATGTACACAAATGTCGCAGATCATGGTGAGGCTATACGTATTGCTCCCCCAACTCATTACAGAGGGTCTCGTAAAAATTTTATAAAAAAATCTTTTGGAAGCCATTTTCACCAAATATTCATAGGTTAACACACGAAAAATTGAAAAAATCACCTAAGTCCTATAAATTGACTCATAAATGCCCATAAATTTCACAGATCATGGTGAGGCTATATGTACTTCTCCCCAAAATCCTTAGGGTCTGTTTGGAAAGCCACCAGGTAATTGGAATTGGTGTAATTACTAGGGTAGTAATTACCAGCCTAGTAATTACACAGTCTAGTAATTACACTGACCTGTTTGATTGCCACAGTGTAATTACACAGTAATTACACATGTCCTGTTTGGATGGCACAGTGTAATTACACATGTTCTGTTTAGATGAACAATTGTAATCATAAAATTATAATAAATTTTAAAAATAAAAATTAATCATTTAAAATTTATACTAGACAAGTAAGAAATTTTATAAATGACATTAAATTAAATATTTAAGATATATATTCTTTTTTGAAAATATATTAATTAATAAACATATTTACTGTAACTAATATTATGAAAAAATAATTGACTTACATTTTTTCAAATTAATATATTTCAATTGAATTGATCGTAACAACCAAAAGTATGAAGTTTCTACGAACATTGTGAAATGCATGTTTGATAAAAAGAATAGTAATATATAAATAATTTATCATAAATTATTAAATGTTTGACAAAAATATAATCTATCAAGTCTAATTAAAAAATGACGTGCAATGTAAATACAATATTACTAAAACAAATGAAACTGAAAATATAACATAAGTAATAAATTCAAAACAAAAAATTTAACATAATACTCTTATAACAAATTTCAACATAGGAATAAATATGATTTATTTTTATTTCTTCATAATAAAGAAAACGTAAGTCTATAACCTTACTTAACAATAAATTATATTTTAATTTAAAAATTAAAATACTAATAAAATTATGCTAATGAGAAAATAAACATGGCATAAAGAAATAGATAATACGAGAAAATTACATAGAATCACGTAAAGTAAAGTGGAAAACAAAAATAAAATGAAATATAATAATATAAAATAAAAAATAGACTTTTACAAATATTTAGAATAATAAAAATTAAAATTAAAAGAAATTAAAATAATAGAAGTAAAAAAAATTAAAACAAAAAAAAATTAAAATAGAAATTAAAAAAAAATGAAAAAGTAATCAGGTGGTAATTACACCATGTAATTACCAGCAATTCACAGCCTCTACCTGTGAATTGTAGAGTGTAATTACCCCCTGTCAATTACACCAATTACTTGCTGACCAAGTAATTACCTGTCCTTCCAAACAGGACAAGACAGTGTAATTACACCAATTACACCAAATCCAATTACCAGGGTGTCCTTCCAAACAGGCCCTTACAGAGGGTCTCGTAAAGTTTTTTCAAAAAAATCTTCTAGAAGCCTTTTCACCAAATATTCATAGGCCACACATGAAAATTGAAAAATCACTGAATTCCTATAAAATGACTCCTAAATGCCCAAAAATATTGCGGATCATGGTAAGGCTATACGTACTGCTCCCCAAACTACTTACGAAGGATCTTGTAAAGTTTTTAAAAAAAAATCGCTCGAAAGTCATTTCACCAAATATTCATGAGCTAAAACACACGAAAAATTGAAAAAATCGTTCAATTCCTATAGAATGACTCCTAAATGCCTAAAACTATCGTGGATCATGGTGATGTTATACGTAGTGCTCTCCCAACTCCTTATAGAGAGTCTCACAAACTTTTTTTCAAAATAATTGTCCGAAAGATATTTCACCATATATTCATGGGCTAACATACATAAGAAATTGAAAAAAAATGACTCTTAAATGTAAAAAAATGTCGCGGATCATGGTGAGGCTATACATACTGCTCTACCAACTCGTGTCGGATGGTCTCATAAACTTTTTTCAAAAAAATCTCCCGAAAGCCCTTTCACCAAATATTTATGAGCTAACACACACGAAAAATTGTAAAATTCGCCTTATTTCTATAAAATGACTCCTAAAAACCCAAAAATGTCACGGGTCATGGTAAGCCTATACATACTTCTCCCCCAACTCCTTACGCAGGGTCTCATAAAGTTTGTTCCAAAAAATCACCCCGAAGCCACAATTCCTTGAAGTCCCCAACTCAATAATCAATAACAATGATAAAATACGTATGAAATGATAAATTATTTCATAATTTTTAAAATTAAATAAATATATATATATATATTTATTTTTAGTATACTAGACAAATAAATAAAAAATTATATAGGGATGCAGAAAACATAGTGCTTTCCCATTGAAATGGTACTTGCATCATAAAGTTTTAACAATCAAAGACATCCCTCCTTTATGTATGATAAAAAGAAGAAGTGTACTTCCTTTTTCTTAAATTTTTGTTAAGATTAAAAGTATTGTCTACATAATGGGGGTCTTTAAAAATTAAATATCTTTTCTGGATTAAGACTTTTGCTCGAAAGTTTAAGTTATATATATGTGTTCGTACAAAAACCTTTAAACTATTTGTGTAATTTTAATATGTTATATTAAATTTATTTTTCAAGTTTTCATATTGTGTTTGTTATGAGTGGACAACGGTTATATATTATTGCAAGTAACTTAATTTGATGGTATAATAAAATTAGAAAAAATATTATGAAATAGTCTGAATTTAACCTCCATTAATAATTAGGATCAAATATATTCATGTTTATTTGATGAAATCTTTTTAAAACATAGGCCTTTTCTACAAAAGAAAGTAGTATTAAATTTCCCCTAGTACGGTGTGAAATGATCTTCCTTTTTTTGTTGATGCGTTTTCTTTTTTTCTTCAACAAATTATTTGCTTTACTTTTTGTGGTTTATCATATCATATTCATTATGAATAATTATGTTATTGAAAGTAAGTAATTTATGTATTGTTTGGTAAAGTGAGTAAGAATAGTATTTAATATGGTGTATTAATAATATTGAAATTAGTCATACCGATTATCAAGAGTATTTCTTAGTCACTATTTTTTTTAGGGAAAACTGTATGAAATAACAAACTATTAATTCAAATTAAATGTTATAGCCATAGTTTATTTTAATTGTAATTCGCAGCAAACATCCCCTTTTTTTGCCATCTGATTCGGTATACAATTAGCCATTTTATACATTTCGGTATAAAATGTATAAAATTTGTTTGTGTTTGTATAACGCGAGAGAAAAATGTATATACAAATACAAATACATATATTTTCGTCTTATATTATACAAATACAGATCTTATTATCCAAACTATAATGTATAAATGAATTTATACAAAACTGAACAATTTGTATAAAATTGGATGTTTGTAGCGAATTATACAAATCAAAAGCTCCATAGCAAACATAAAGTTTACTATGAAGCGCAATTATGCAAACTATAGCTATAACATGATACAAATATGATTTTTATGTTTCCTATATGTGAAAGTTGCTCCTTTTTTTTTTATGTATTCAAGGACAATTATGTATTTAACCATACTTATTCATTTTATACAAGTAGCTATATTATTAATTATATCCTCTATACATGTATAAATCAAACAAGATATTAAATAATATCAAATAAAAAATATATGTATATATATTATTTTCAGCCTCGTAAAATTTCAAATTATATAATCAATGCATAATTGGCGATACCACTTGAGATAAGAACTCTTTCTACTAGTCATAAAAGAAATTAAAAAAAGGAAAAATTTTCAAAATGTCAATATTCTTAATATTTAATAGGATTTATTGTCAACACTTTTAATATTTAGTAAAAATGTCAAAAAAATAGTTTATTATGTATCTTATTTAAGCTTTTATTATTTGTTTTAATTGAAAGAAAATAATTGTTAAATAAAAAAAAGGAGAAATTTAAGGGAGAGAATAATTTTAAAAAAGAACAATCGCTTAAAAGTCTCATCAGTTACAAAAATAAAAAATAAATACTTCTTGGGCGACTCCATTGTTGATCAATTTTCTCATTATCGATATTCGAGATTCGATTGAAAATGCTCAATCTCTGTTGAATTTATTTTGATTAAAATCTATTTTTTTCCTTTTTGGGTAGATAGATTTGAACGAAATAGGACAAAAAAAATTGTTGACAAGCAGCTTTGGAGAAGGATTATTCTGCTGGAAATTCGATAAAATTGGTGGAATACAAATTGGACCAGGTATTAGTTAATTGCTTCATCCTTAATCTGTTTCTAATTGATTATAATTTTGATATGAATTTTTTCACATAATTGTAAACTGTATCTATTTTCATTGTAAATTGTATGTATTATGAATAATTAGTTTTGGTGAATTCGTTGATTTTTTTTGCTTGTTGAATACGAAAATAATAATGAATTGTTTGAAGACATGCTTTTTTCATTGGCTGTTTGGTTTTAGTTTTTTGAATCAAATTGTATCCCTACGGAAAACAAATTGGAGCATGTACAATTTTTTACGACAATTATACTGTATTTTCATTTATTTATTTGGTTCTTTGTTTTCTGTTTATTGAACTACATTGTATCCCTTATTGAAAAGGATATGATCAATGTAATGTAGTACCTGATAAATTGTAGTAAATCGTACATTGAGCTATATGGGAAGAAGAACAAGAATTATTGTAGTACCTATGGATGTAAGGGGCATAATAAGCGGTCATGCAGGAATGAACCAAGCACTGAATAGTTAGATATGTTTGTATTTTTTTGAAAGGTGTTGGATAATTTTGTTTGTCCTTATTTTTATGTAATTGATGTTTTGATCATCTTTAATGAATATTATATTTCGAAATGTATTCAGATGCCAGTTTGTATTTGTCATTTAGTATGAATTCATTTTAATATATTACTTCAACTGTCCTTGTGTAATTGACTTGCTTTTCTGGAAGTAATAGTGGATACAACTATATTGATCTGATAAGTCTTTAATTTATAAAATGCAAGGTATATAATTACGAAGACTAAATACAAGATAATCAAGACGAAATACAAAATTGTTCAAGTTCAGTATATGTAAAATGAATACAAAAAGTAAACTAACATCTGGTAATTAAAATACAAAAAAAACACTATTGAGAAACAACTATGATGAATAGAGATTGAATGAACATTAACACATACTACAATTTGATAATTTAGGTAAACTCATTATGACTTCAAATTTTAATTAAGATTGTATATGAATAATCGTGGCAACACAAATTGTATCCGTATTTGAAAGATCGCTAATGAATCCGACCTATCTTAGTGTATTTGAAAGCATAACCATTTGTATTTGAATTCTCTATTGAGAGATACAACATATGCAATCAATGAAATACAATAACATGTATCAAAACTTTTTAATGATAAATCAACACTTCATAAGATCAAAATGATGACTTTGCAGAATAAACTGCTACAAAAATTTTAATGTATAATAGACAAATAGTTTAGAATAAAGAAAGATTAACCATACTACAAACTATTGTATTTCAATTGTTTCACTATCATCACGAACTATCTGAGGCATGTTATGCTTTGGGGACACTTCTATCACTAATGGATCCGACATCATTCTTTTGTTGGCCATAGTTTCAAAGAAGTGCAGCGTATCTTGACCTTAAAAACATTACATCGAAGTTACCGGCTGAATTTTCTTGTCCATAAGACAACCACTCGGCATAAGCAAGCATATAAATACCGCAATCCCTACATACAGTAAGAGAAGAGAAAATAAAAATTCAAATACATAAATAAATGAGAATACTAAATTCAAAATAATACACCAACTAAATTCAAAATAACAGTGGGTAGATTTTTGCAGGCAAAAGTAGATCCCTGCATAAATGAGTTTTGTAAGAAAAAACACATAACTTGGCAAGCATATAAATAAAAAACGTATGTCATAGTGTAACTTAGAAACCATATTACATAAATATAAATTTATACCATAATGTAACTTATAATCCACACCAGACAACTACAATAATTATTATGATCTAATGAAGACACCAAATATGTCATACTGAATAGAATCTGAAAAATCATCATTGTTTGTTTAAAATGAATACAAATGTATAAAGTTAATATGTATCTTAACTTGAATGGATACAAACAACACTCTTGCAATGTCCATAACTAGAAAATGATACACAAAGTATAATGAATACAAACACATGTAAATACAATAACTTGTAAAGCTCATAACACAACTACAACAAATATGCCATATTGAATACAAAACAATCAAATAATAAGGAGTGAATATAATCTGAAATATTATCACTATTTATTTTAAAGGAATACAAATGTATAAGTTAATATGTATCTTTACTTAATTGGATACAATCAACAATCTCACAATGTCCATAACTAGAAAATCATATACAGAGCATAATGAATACAAAAACCTATAAGTACAGTAACTTATAAAATCACACAACACAAATACAATAAATATACCATGATGAATACAAAACCATCCAATAAGAATCCATTAATACAATCTGAAATAGCATCACTATCTAAAGTATAAAAATATCATTAATTTACTAAATACATATCAATATACATACCTAGAAAAGGATGATTCCAAATATGTGATATTTTATCAAAACTAACAAAATATTCACAAATACAAAAATAAAATAAAATTGGTAATACAATAAACAACTCTGTTCTGAATTTGAAGAAGGTTTTGCACACTGATTGGGTCCTGTAAATGTTTCGATCGTCTCTTCCATCATTTTAGCAGCGGATCCTACATTATCCTCTATTTCTTAAGTAATACATAGATTAAATGATGGAAAATCGCTAGAAAATTGTTGATTAAGTTTGATACCTCTAGTAATTCTCTTAGATTATGCCATTGGAGAGTGATTTAAAGTTTATCAAACCCTAAACGTGATTTCAACTACAGACAACAATTTTGAATGATTTAAACAAAAATAAAATCATAAAACAAATCTTAAAAACGGATAAAGATGCATACCTTAATCAAATGGATTGTGTGAATATCTTTATAAAATATATTTTTCAATTTCTAAAATAAAAAAGAAAAAAACCAAAAAAGAAGGAAGAGACAGGCGGGCATTGAAATGGAGAAGAATTGAAAGATGCAAAAATATGAGAGAGAGAAAATATTCCCTTTTTTAAAAACATATGAGAAAGAATTAATTGGAAAATATGTAATTAAGGTGAGATAAAATAGGAAGTAAATTAGGATACACAATCTTTTCTAAAATAATGACATTTTAACATTTTTACTAATATTTATAAAGTATTGGAGATTTTTACTAATTAAGTTAGATTTTTTGACTAGTTTACTAATTTTTCCTTTAAAAAATGTTGTCCCCATAACGAAAAAAAAAGTGGATTATTTTTGTAATGTTTTTCACTAACATAAAAGTGATTAGGATAATCAACATGGGTTGTTAATAGACGATTGAGATTCTTTCATCTTAATTAAAGTTTCGAATTTTCAAACATGTAATTGAGAATATTGTATAGTCTCCAAAAATGAATCTTGCAACGTGTAAATTCGAAGTTAAAAAAAAAGTGAAGTGTGATTTTTTAGACCACACTTTAGTAGCAGTCACACTAATCCTTAAAGACCAACAAATAGAATAATTGCACACAAACATGTAACATGTATTAATTAAATAAAAGAAATTCTTATCCAATCATTAATTGACAACTCGGCGTCACCTTGTTGTCTTTTTTTTATTATATATATTTGCTCAACTCTCCCTTTCTTCCTAAAAAACAAAATATACTCCTATACATCTAGAAAGATTGGAAAATTAAACAGATAGAACTTTCTTTTTATGATGATGATTTTAAGTCAATCATTTTGGAGAGTTTATCGGAAATAGTCTTTCTGTCTTGACTCTTGAGGGATAAGGTCTTCGTAAACACTATCATCATCAGACTCGACTTGTATGCTATTATATTGTATTCAGTCATCTATATGGTCTTAATTCATTCAATCATTGTCTATTGTTCCGTTAAGGTTTGTTTCCCCTGTTTTTTTTTTTTTAATTAAAAAAGAAAAATTGATACTAGTTTATCTTCATTTCTTGGAAATTTTTCTTACTATTTTGGCCAATAATTGGAACCTTTTTGTTTGATCTGTGTTATTTTTGCTTAATTTGTAATCTTTTTTCTCTTCTCTTGCTGTTTGTAGGTTTATAGAATTGATCAAGAAGTACTCCTCGCGATTCTGATCCAGAGTATGTTCCTATCCACCGAGTAAGTAACTAACTATCCAGAACGAAGTAATCTAGAAATCTTAGTAGCTCAGTTGGTTGACGGCTACCTTAATATGATTATGATCTAGAGTATGTTCTTATCCACCGAGTAAGTAAATAACTATCAAGAACGAAGTGATCTTTTACTAGAGAGATCTTAGTAGCTCAGTTGGTTGACTATCTTAACAGTTCAGTTGGTTGGCTATCTGAACTTTTACCTTGTTGATGAGAGTTCAATTTCCCATTTTGTAATCTCCTTTCCCTGCTCGGGGTGAGAAAAAAATAAATATTTTACTTAATTTTTGCTTAGGTTTTAAATTTCTCCTTTATGAAAATCCACTAAATCATTGTAAAATTGACAGGAAGATTATAGTCTTTTAAGTTTGAAGAAAATTGAAGATTCTTGATTTGGATATGGAAATTTTATATCCAACTTCTTTTGTACCAAATTCAAATTGGATTATGCAACAGAGTAAGAGTAATACAGAATGGACTAAAGAAGAGAACAAGATATTTGAAAGTGCTCTTGCAATATACGACGAGACTACACCAAATCGATGGTCTAAAGTAGCAGAAATCATCCCTGGGAAATCAGTTCTTGATGTGATAATGCAGTATAAAGAATTGGTTGCAGATGTTAGTGACATAGAAGCTGGATTACCCCCAAATACGAGGCGTGGTTTCACGTCTTCTTTTGCGTTGGAATTTGTTGATCATTGTAAGATTCAAACGTTTAGTAAGAGAGGCAAGTCTTATGATCACAAAAGAAAGAAAGGTGTACCATGGACAGAGGAAGAACACAGGTTCATACAATTCATAAGTATTTTTTTTTTAATTTTATGTTTGTTCAATGAACTTAATTAGTAGTGATCAGCTATGTTGCTCGAACTCTTAGAAATGATGCCACACTTGTAAAGAATACTTTTGAAGGATCTGACATGCACGTGTTTACATTTTGGAAGATTTGGAGCAACATAAGTGATCAACACACAACATTTTCTATTTATCCTCTGACTTGATCTTGATGTTAACATTAGTGTTGTTATTGCATTATAGGCGATTTCTAATGGGGTTAGAGAAATATGGTAAAGGAGATTGGAGAAACATATCGAGGAATTTCGTGATCTCTAAAACTCCAACACAAGTGGCTAGTCATGCTCAGAAGTACTACTTGAGGCAACTTTCAAGGGAGAAAGAGAGGAAGAGACCTAGCATCCACGACATCACCACCGTCCATCTCACAAACGATGAGTTTCTCAACAACAACAACAACAAAAAATCGATGTGTGAAGAGAGGTTGTATATGTCCTCATTGCATAGATCAACAAGCACAACAGACGTACTAATCGGATGTTGGAACAACTCAATCGATGAAGACCTGATGGCATTTGGTCAATTTGTGTGACAACTCAACTCTATAGAACCAGAACAATAGACTGATTGATTGTGGTCAGGTCAGAGCCCTCTATCGTTCGTTGAAGGATGTTGAACTAATGTTGTTATTCGCAACTCCATCGTTGATCAATTGAGATTTGAAAAAAAAAAATGTCAATCTTGGATTTTGTTTTCAATCTTGGTGTATTAATGTAAATCAAAGTTTAATTAGTTTGGTATTGTGCCTAGTTTCTTTGTTGTGCTTTCAAACTTCACACATTTAAATCTTCAATCAAATTCTCCTCAATTCATCTCTTCTTTCATCCGATCATATTATTTAGTGTTGATATTGTTCTCTTTTTAATTGTTTTCAGCATACCTTCTTTGCTACTGTATTTATTTTAATATACTTGATTTTTGATAAGGGTCTATCGGAAACAGTTTTTCTATCTTCACGAGGTAGAGGTAATTACTTTAACATACTCCCTCCGTCCCATTTTATATGTCATCCCTTTCTACTAATAGTTGATCCATAATACTTGTCATTTCTAAAATCAATGCATAAATTAGCATATTGTTCCTTTTTTACCCTTGTGAGTTATTAGCATTGAAAACATACATTTGATCAACTTAGAAAAGTTAAGTAAATGATTCATGTTCATTGGTTAAATTAATTAATCAAAATAAATTAATTCGTATTCATTGATTGAAAACTTGAGTTCCAAAAAAAAAATAAGGGTAGAAGAATAAAATTACATCATTTCTTAATACAAGTGCAAAGTAAAAATGTGACATGTAAAATGGGACGGAGGAAGTACTTGATTTTTTATAATGGTCTATCGAAAACAGTCTCTCCACCTTTACGAAATAGAGATAAAGATGCATACACTACCCTCTTCAGATTCCACTTGTTGAATTAGACTGTTTGTATTATTGTTGTATTGTTTCATCTTATCAAGAATAGATGATGTCTCTTTTGCATTCCATTAGTGAACTAGTGTACTGACGATTACTTGGGCCCAACTCCCAAGGGTTTCATACATAGCCAATAGGTGTACCACTTTTACATTAGTGGCTTAGTGCATAGTATTTTTTTCCTTTTACATAAAGGAAAAGTGAACCTTTGTAAAGAAAACTATCTTTGCGTTTAACTCAATTCAAAAATTAGTTCATGAAATTAAAATTGCATAATTATATAAAGAGATCAATTGCTCATTTTACAAACGATGTAGGATTACTAACAACCTTGTCTCGTTTGTGCATGCATGCACCAAGTGTTTTCTTTTTTTTTTTTAAAGAGTTCAGCTTTTGTGCATCGATAAAACACAATTTCTATACGCTATAGGATTAATTATTCCGTAGTATTTCTAATCTGGTAATGTAAAAAAGCTAGTTAACTAATCAAATTTACTGTTTATTCTATATACATATATTATATATGAAGTATATATGTATTACTTTTTCAAAACGATATACATAAATTATTATCTGAGACAGATTTAACTTATTTAGGCTGTGTCATTTAGCACTATTTGATAAATCTGATTGGGAGGTGGTTCCTTTTCTTGTTCTTTTTTTTTTCTTCTCAATTTTTGGTTTTTTTTTTTTCTCTTTTTTTGGATTGAGATGAGGGGAATTTGATAAAAAAGAAAAATACGTGCAATTTGGCCAAGTTGCCTGATTTTTTATCCTCAGTTCATTTGCTTACCTATTTCCAGCTGGTGCTTACAATACTGCTGAGTCTGCATTCCACTTATTTCAGAATCCTCCCTAACTCAAATAGTATATACGTGAAAAGGTTTGATATACCTCTCAATTTTGTTATTTAGAGATGACATAGTCTTCGTTATAAAATGACTCATATATATATATATTTATTGTTACACAAATGACTCACATATCCATGTGGGTATACTTTTAAGGAAAATTTACCTAAATACACAACGTATTTTATTATATTCTCTAAAATTTCCTACCATTGAAAAAATTACAAAAATCTATACTCTTTCCTATTCTCGGATACATCACTCTTACGCAATGTATCGGGTGTTTCTTGTATCAACAAAGGTAATGTATCGAGATGTGATGTATCGAGACATTAAGTGATATATCGTGACAAGTGTGTCATGTATCAACAAAGATAATGTATGGGGATGCGATGTATCAGACATTGAGTGATGTATCCAAAATCGAGACGAGATGTATTGAGACATTGAATGATGTATCTGAAATCGAGATGCAATGTATCAAAACGTTGAGTGATGTATCCAAAACTGAAACACAATGTATCGAGATGTTGAGTGATATATCTGAAATCCTTTAATTTTAAGAGCTATTATAAAAAAAATCCTACTCTTTTTCAAATTACAAAAATCTCATTGTGTTGAACCAATTACATTATTTCCCTACTCTTTTTCAAATTACAAAAATCTCATATGATTAAGAGCTAATAACATTATTTCCCTACTCCTATTCAAATTACAAAAGTCCCTTAAAATTTATGGATTTCGAATACATCACTGGATTTCAAATACACAGGGGAGGGATGTATCCAAGAGGGAATAGGACATCCAGTTATATAGGGAAAAGATGTATCAACGAGGGGGGAAGGATGTATTAGCGAGAGGGGATTTTTAAAAAAAAAATTAAATGGTAGAGAATTTTAGAATTATGGTGAAATAAGATGTGTATTTAGGTAATTTTTCCTTTTCTAAATTCTAACGTTTTTTAAGGTAGGCATCACTCATAACCAAGATTTACCTCCTCCCTTTTAGACGAAGAGTAGTCAACATTATCATAAGCCAGTATAGTCCCACAATATTGATCTGGAGAGAATCGTGTGTACGTAGACCTAACCGTTGAGAGGTAGAGGGGATGACAAAGTCTACTCTAGTGAAAATCATATTAGAAGACACAAATATATTCCTTCTCTCTGCAGTGTTCAATCAAATAGAAGAAAAAACAGTAAAACACTTCTAATAAGCACTTGATTCTATCTCCACTTGTGAAAAAACAAGCAGAAGCAGAGAACTAAATAGAACTACCAAATGGTTTCATCGTTTATCATAGGCTTTGATCTCTAGCCTTAAAATCGAACAACAACAACATGCCCAGTGTAATCCCACAAGAGGGGTCTGAGAAGGTAGACCTTACCCCTACCTTAAAATCGAACAAGTGGAGACAAAATGTTAGTTTAACCCAAAGCACAGAACAAGATGAGATCAGGGGGATTAGGAACGTAGATCACCTAATGTTAGATTACAGATAACACAAGGAAAGCAAATTTATTACAGAATGCATGTCTACAAGACAAGATCAAAATCAATGTGGAAAAGACTCTCATCAAGGAAAAAAAGGAGGAAAAGAAGAGGCATACATATGGACAAGACACCTAAAAAGGAAGCAAATAAACCTCGAACAACTTCACTCAAGGAAAATATAAAGTTATATTTACAAACCTATTCAGCGAGAAGGTAAGTTGGGTCCAAAGGCTTGACAGTGTCTGGAAAATCTGTTCTTTGTCCGGCAAGGGAATAGTAGGCAAGTATATGGGCTGGATGCTCGGAGACTACAGTTTCTGCATTATTTCCATCGTGGGCAATAACTCGTCTTGCAGGAATCAATTCAATATTCCAGAATGGGCGAGCCATCGCTAAGAGATCACGACCAGCTGAAGATGCCCTGTATCCTTGTACCCACAGGTACCTTAACGATTTTAGCTGCAAGGTAGCCAAAGCTAATGCACGTTCACTGAAACAGCAGCCTCTCACTTCTAGCTTTTGCAGGCTCGGACATCCTTTAGAGAACTCCAGAAGGCCATGATCGGATTCCCCAACGTATCCCAGAAGCATCCATCTCACGTTTGGGCTGTATTTCCCGACATAACTGAGACCTACATCAGTAAGGCCCCCAGGCCGGACATAGAGGGCAAATCTTCTAAGATTATGGCAACCTCTAAGTAAAGCACGGACACCATTATCAAGTGGCAGATCTGTTATTCTTTCTTCTCGGTCAAGCAAAACCAGCCGAAAATCACTCAGATTTTTCAGATATGTACCAATAACTTCCAAAGCTTCATTAGTAATATCTGACACATAAACAGCCATGTATTCTAGTTCAAGACATCCCTTTGCCAAATCAATCAATCCTCTGTGTGTAACCGCACCTTCTTCATCCTCCATCTCCTGATCATCAGCTCCTCTCTCAATCCTGAGCCGCTTTAACCTCTTACAGTACTGGCCAAGCACTTCCAATCCTCTATCCCCGACAACATTCCTTGTCTGTTTCAAACATGATAACAGAAAGAAAACTGAATTAGGTTATAAGCTTCAGAGAAATCTTTTCCTCTCATCTACTAATATTCTGTTCACTCAAAAGTTCCAGTGGTATCTTTCAGATGGGGAAACAAAAATTAGCAACTATACATGAACGCTCTCTATAGAATCAGTCATTTCCATGCGTTGAAGTATCAAGTTAGGGTATATATCAAATTATACAAGGTTTAAAAATACAACTTGCCAAGCATAAAAACTTCGACACATGTTCCACAGAATTTTATTTTTTTTTGCTAATGATAAGAAATGGACATTGAGCTTGACTTATCCTCAAAAGCTAACTCGGGGGAGAAGTGCCCAGACCAATTACCTATCCAACTACATGATGTGGGACTTCTAACACTCCCAAGCATGCCCAGACCTAGTTAACTGGAGCATGGACTCTATAATTTGGGGGTCCAACATCGGTGAACAAAGAATTGGGATGGGCTTGACTCTGATACTATGATAAAGAAATTACCCATGCCAACACTGATGTGGGACTTCTAACCGTTAATTACATCAAACACTCAATTTCTGATATCAAAGTGATGCAATCACAACAAAAACAGTGTGAGTGTTGGTGTTATGCACCAATATAATTGAGCCCGTTAAATATAAAATTGATATTGACATACAGAAAAGAGGGTGAGAAAAGCTTCGAAGATTTAACCTCAAGAATTTCCAAGTTGGGACACCTTTGCAGTAAGAAACAGTGGGCTGCTGTGTCAAGAAGTGCATAAAGAAGATCCAATTTCCTCAGACGAGACGCAATAGGAAAGAGAATGGACATCTCATTTTTCCCTAAGTATGTCAAGCCCAATTGGCATAATCTTGGAGGGAAAACTAGTGCGGCATATTTTCCCGATTGCTCATTATAGCCATTTTCAACAAGTTCTGGTTGGTCATTAAATGCGCCACCTCCAAACTCCTCCAATGCAGCCGCAGCTCTAAAGAAGCCAAGAAGATTCGTAATTTCACACTCGCTAATTTTCATAGAGACAAGAGATTTACAATTTCTTGCTATCAATTCAAGATCTTCAGCCCTAACTTGCAGAAGATCCGTCATGTAAAAGTTCAAATTCTCAAGAACAGTGTTGTTCAATGCTAGTTCATGTGCCCATTCTCCATCTTTCTCAATTATATAACTCTCTTCCATTAACAAAGTTCTTAAGTTCCTGCAGGACACAGACTACATGAGAACCCATAGAGACAAAACAGGCAACAGAATTCAATCGACTACTCAATTGTATTAAAACTTCCCAAAAAGATACTTTTGAGCAACACAAAAACATAGCGAGTTGTGCAAGCAATTAAAAATGTCTTATATATTATAAATAATGTGCAGAAGCATTGACTTTATCAGAACCCTATCATGTCATATGAGTCCCATATAAGAGATTGTTCAGTGTAACAACCTCAACATCAATCAAGCTCAATTATCAAGACCAACTTCCAATCAACTAAACAGTAATATAGGTTCATCACACACTACACTGCAGTGGTAATGGCAAAGTCACCATAGGACAATTAACCAAGTTAGGCCTACAGCTTCACCAGAATAACATTGAGATCACTTGATCTACAAGACAAAAACAGGCGACTTTTTTCACAGTCATCAGCTTTACCTTTCAGCATGATCTGTAACATCTGAACAGTTGTCTCTAACCATATTTTTTAATAACCAGTTGTCGCCACCTTACAAGCTGACATCTAGTGAACACTTGTACACGTCTATACCTTAGAGGATAACATGCTTAGTACCCCTTGTGTAAGTCGATTCTAATGATCAATTTCACAAATTTTTAGAGTGACATGTTCACCGTATTGGTTGAAATTTAAGTAGGCATTTGGCCATGGACTCCAAATAGTTTCCACTTAATTTGGAACTTATAAGGATCAAATTGGAAAACAGGTTTGGAGCACCTTTAAATATGGAATCCAACTACAAGTTGGATTTGGAATTTTCTGACCTACACACTGATTTGAATTAAAGTGAAAAATTATTCATGGACAAACGGCTTAGACACTAATAGTAGGCACCTTATAAACTAAAACCAAATGGATTGTCTACAGGGCTTTGGTCTAATGGTAAAAGTGCAGCGCATGTTTTGTGGTTTAGGTGCATGTCCCGGGTTTGAGCCCTAGCGTAGACAAAAGCTTAGTATTTAACTGGATAAGAATAAAAGGGCGGGCTCATTATCCACAGGGTTTCAGACGCTGCGCCATTAACCCTCGAGAATTTCTTGATCATAAGAAAACAGGCAAAAACAGGCTTTATCAAAAAAAAAAGAAAACAGGCTAAAACCAAAATGGTATCAATTGATTAAATTTAAAGTCCACAGGTAAAATACATAAACATATTGATAGTTGATTGATTTAGGACAAGGATTAAGGACTACACACTTGTTCTCCACCTTAAAGAGTGTTATTATTTCAATCAAGTACAACATAGACATGATTTATGACAAAAACTGCGATGATCAAGTGGGTCTATTTTAGAGAGAGTACATTTTTTTGTTAGACATGTGCTCATACTCTTATTTAAGAAGCTGCTCTGACAGTGAAGTGAAATAAGTACCTCTCATAATGCTCAAAATCTACATATCTAGGATACTCTGATCTTCACTAATGCTTATAGACAGATGAAGAAACCATTTCTTCTACTGACACAATTCTAGGAATCAGATATTCGTAAACCATGGGGTCCATCAACTAAAAGTTACTCTCAACCTCAAAACAATTACTTGAGTTGCATAGCTATAGGCAAAGTATAAAGCATTGACTGCACCAATGTTTTGGGAAACGAGAAGCAGAAAAAGCGACGAGGGCTCGCTTCACAGAAGTGAGAAGTGAGAAGCGAAGCGCACACTTTTTTTAAGTAAAGCGGTATTTAGTATAAAAATAAAAAATATTAAATAACTGAATAGAGGTAATATAAAAGTAAATAGATAGTCAATAATCCACATAAGTCATAATATATAAAGTAAAAACATAATTAAATCACAAAAGGATCAAACTCCTATTCTTCAACAAGATTCTCAAACTCTTCAAGTGCCATCACCAAAAAAAAGAAGTGTAACTTAGTAACAAAACAACAAATAAATTAAGTAAAAAAATAAAGACGGTTAAGAGCAGCAACCAGCATACGCCATACACATCACACTGTATAGAACTAGAAAAAAAAAACAGAGCAGCAATAGAAATATAGAAAAACACACAGCAGCAACCAGAAATAGAAAAAAAACAGAGCAGCAACAGAAATATAGAAAAAAACACAGCAGCAACCAGAAATAGAAAAAAAACTGCCGCAGATACAGCAACCAAAGAGAAGAAGAGAACTTACTGCAGTAGTCCAAAGGAAATATTTTGAAGTCGCAAAAGGAAATTTCAGAAATTTTTTTTAAAAAAAACCTTACAATTTTTTAAAAAAAAAACTAATTAGTGCCTTTTAAAGTTAAGGCGCCTTTTCTCGCTTTTTCTTTACTTGTGCTTCTCGCTTCAACCGTTGAAGCGATCGCTTTTTGATTGTTGCTTTGCTTCAGGGAGGAAAAGCGCAGTGGGTGCGCTTCGCCTCGCTTTGCGCTTAAAGCGCGCTTTTTCTTGCTTTTGATAACACTGGACTGCACAGGGGATCAAGAAAAGAATAGGACTTAGTTGCTCCACTATGTATATCAATAGCCTTTTGTTAACTACAAATCCTGAATTTCTGGCATGCTGCCAAACCAAATCCAAAATTACATCTATATATTGGCATGCTTTCCAGTGTGTTTGGCACAGTGGAAAATATTTTTCCAAAACATTTTCTCAGCGTTGGTACCTTGAACAAAAAACTGTTCCCTGGGAAAAAAATCCTTGCCCAATAGGGGACAGTAACTGTACTTTTAGGGCCTGTTTGGATGGGCATATAAGAAACAACTTATAAGTCCAAAGCTAAAAGTCATTAGTAGATGATAACCTACTTTTGGCTTTTGGCTTATTTTAAAACTTTTTTAGGGTAAAAGTAAGTGCTTCAAAATACTTTTTAACCTTTCCAAACACCTTCAAAATTAAAAAAGTGCTTAAAAATCAAAAACACCTAAAATAAGCTAATCCAAACGGGCACTTAGTCTCAACATATCTAGCTCTTCCTCTCCACTTCAAAACAACATTCAGTGTGGAAACATTCTCATTAGATTATTAAATCGTAGAAAATGTTTCTCCAAGGAAAATACTTTCCACTAAAAGGAGGAAAATGACATCCATCACTCATGAGTCTCATAAAGACTTTCCAATTTCCAAAATCCACATATTGCCTCAATCAATACTTGCAGATTATAAAAGCTTTAGTACTCATGAATATCAAGAAGAAAAACTATTGAAACAAGTTATGCAATACCTCATACAATTATCAGAATCACCCAAGTTGTGGCCAACTGTCTTAATTAAATATAATGTGCAACCAACAGTGAAAATTCATGTAAAAAGGATCTTAGGTCTAGCTCAATCCCAAATACTTGCTCATGAAGGGAGACAATAAACCTCAAACTGATGTGGTAATCTACACCCCCAAGAAAAAAAATTGAACAAATCAGAATGAAAAGAAAGTTCACTAGAATTACCAATAGCCTTGACAACTCAAACCGCCACAACATTCAAAACTACAATAGTTAAGAGCAAACATGACAATATAAATTTTTTAAACCACAGTAATAGAGCACTGCATACCAATGAAGTCTCAGAAAACAGAACACCTTTTTTTAGAATAGAAGCAATAAGTTACAAGAAAAAGAAACAACAAAAAGGCCGAAAAGATATTCAAGACACGTCTCAAAGAAATGGATAATACGGGGATAGCTTCTTTCTTTTCTTTTGGTAAAAATGATAGTGTTTGAACCAGCTTGTGCACAACCTACTGCAGTCCAATAGCACAGCTGCCACGTTAACAGGGCAAATGACCTTATACTAAGCAGGGGAAAATGTAGTTAACAAGCTATATAAGTCAACCTAAGCCAGCAATTCCCATATGGAGCTTAAATATATACGTAAAAATATCACCAAAATTTCAATAAATGTTATATTTTGACCCCATAATTTTATAAATGCTTGAACCTGTCAGTACAAGTCCTGGACCAGCCTCGAGTGTTATAACAAGAACTCAGACCTCTTGTGCGCCTTAATCAATCAATCATCCCTTCGGGATCTTAATTCAGGAAATTATCATAGACAATAAGTTAATTAAAGTGAATAACTCACAAGAACAATATGAAACTCAAAAAAAAACTGAAACTGGAAACAGCTCAAACTTGCAATAGAAATAAATTCATACTTGCAGGAACGAGAAATATGCAGAAGACCATCAGTAGAAAATCCAGAACACTTATCCAGCTTCAAAACTTGAAGAACTTTCCCACGACGATTCGCAAGCAATTCGAGATCCGAATCTCTAACAATCATTCTACGAAAATGAAGCGCTTTCAATTTATTAAACGACTTCGTAATCTCCACAACCCAAGGTGTAACATATCCTCCCCAATCTTCCGGTATCAAATTAAACATAGCAGCTCTTGGTTTCCCTTTCAGTTTAACCGATTCAAGATGTGGAAACCTTCTAGATAGCTGCTCCGGCTTCGCTGTATAACACAACGCCATAGTTATATGCTTTCTAGTAATCGCATCGATCTGCCACCACCTCTTGCATACCAACGACACCGCGTCTCTATCACGCGATTCCTGTATATACGGAATCACACACTCCCATACTGTATCGTTTGTTGAGCTACTCAATCTCGTTGAGTTCCGTTCCTCCATTAAAAAACCGAATCCAAACACAATACTTCAAAATACTAACAACAAATTACCATTATTATGATGAACTTGAACAACTTGAGACTGATAATGGAAGAGAGGTTACAGTTGAAGAAGATGGAGGAAAGAGATTCAACGGAGAGATGTAGAGAGAGAAAGAAGATCGGACGGCGACAGTGTGATAGTAATTTTTTTTTTGTATGTAAAAAGATTACTTAGAGAGACCCTAATTGAGAGTGGTCCAAATATCATAAATTTTCTTTATGAGGCTCAAACGTAAGGAATGAAGTATGTATTGAAATTTTTTATATATATTTTATTCTCATATAAGATACTAGAAGTTATATATTGGGACAATAAAAAGTTGAAAATATTTAATTCCAAGAATATAGGCCCCTATTATAGCTTAGAGTTTGTTTTCTTTGTTTTTGAGATCTTACAATAAAATGCTTTCTAGTAAAATTGTTTTTTACTTTCCTTTATTTAAGTTTGATTGTTCTGTTTTGACTTGATATGGCATAATATAATTATACGTTATCGAGAATATGATATTAAATAAGAAGATATGAAAGATGTAAATTACGATACAAGATTAATAAGTAAGAGTGCATTGTCTTGATGCCCTTACGAGTAGTCTAGTATTATGATTGCAGTTTTGTATTCTTTGATTTTGTTGATATTTTTTTTATTATAGTATCATTTAATTGTAGAACTATTTTGCTACGGTTGTTTTGTTACTATTTATCGTCACTTATAATTTCATCATATTTTTTTCTAATTTGTTATTGTTTTGAGTCGAAGATCTATTGAAAATACTCTTTCTACCTCACCTTGAGGTAAAGGAAAAATCTATATCCTCTCTAGATCTCACTTTGTGGAAATACGCTAGTATGTTGTTATTTATTTATTTTTTGGTCAAAAATATGTTGTTATTGATTTGATTATTTTTCTTTAGAAAAAAAGTAAAGAAGTACCAATGATTGTTACACAAAATGAAATTTTCCGTCAATACATATTAATACTATACAAAATATTTAAAATAACAATTAGCATAAATTGTAAAATATATGTACAAATTTATTGATATTTTAGGCCACATTTCTGATTAAAAATTTATTATTGAATACAATAGTACTAATATTTAGATCAACAATCATTGCATAATACTACAAGAATATAATATCCTTGATTATTTCTTTCTTTTTTCTCAAGAAACTATCCAACTTAAAACCAAATACATAATTATTAATTTTATTCTTATACTTTTGAATAACCATTTTTCAATGCTCAAAAATAAAACAAAAATATGCATGGATATTCAAATACAAGTGGTATTAGAAAAATAATAATACTATTTAATGGTGGAGGAAAGAGAGATAAGAGAAAAACGAAAAAGATGCGAATAATAGTAATTGCATCTGTCCACTTGTCGTGCTAGGAAAGGGAGAAAACTGTGGATTTCATTGGGTGTTTTTTCAAGAATAAAAAAATTACTTTTTTTATGAAAAAATTAGTTAAGAAATATTATGTCAAGAGTATTTATACGTAATTTAAGAACACACGGTGAAATTAGGTTAGGGTGGGATGGGGTGGGGTGAGAAAGTGGGAGGTCGGGTAGGAGTGTAACCAGGTAAGATTGAGGGGTTCATGATCTTATTTGTAGAGGTGCGTATCGGTCAGTTCGGTTCGGTTCGGTTTTAAGTATTATCGATTCGGTTTATTGGTTTTCGGTTTTTAAATATGTCAAATCAATAACCAAACCAATAAGATACTTGTTATCAATTTTTGGTTTATCAATTTTTGGTCTTTAACGGTTCGGTTTTCGATTCAACCAATAAGAAAATGCTTCAAAACAAATATATGACTTGTTCAACAATTTGACGAGAAATAAAAAGGAGAGAAATCAAATTACTCATTGAGTGCAAAAATTCTGCTTAGTGTAGTAAAAGTATAGCAACTACACACAATTCACAAACCTAGCCGTTGCCTAAACCTTTCTGTTGTCGTTGCAAACCCTAGCCATCGCCGTTCTTAGTTCTTAAGGTTTTGACATTGTGAACCTAAAGACTAAGGGTCCGTTTGGTGTGAGGGATACAAATAAATAGTGATAGGATAAGAAAATAGTGACGAGATAAAAAAAAAATTGTATCTTGTTTGATTGTTATGTTTGGGATAACTTATTTCACCATTTATATCATAGTGATGGGATAAGTTATCTCATATACATGGTGTGATAAGTTATCCCAGGATAGCTAACCCCAGATAACTAATCCTGGGATGATTTGTTCCCAACCAAACAACCTCTAAAGTAATACTAAAACCTAAAGGATAAATGTAGAAAGCAGAGTATAGTGTTAATTGTGTAGGGTCCTTATAGTTATAGTCTAATATAGTGATTATATTAATATTTTTTGTTTGATATTTATGTATGACTAAAAATTAAAATAATAAATTATTATATTCTTAATGAGTTATCAGTTAACCTAGTAACCCAATATTAAAAAAATCAATATCAAACCGATAACCCGATAATTTTTTAAAAAAAACCATTAAATAACCGTTACCCAATAACCCAATAACAATAAACCAATAACACTTTTTTTGGTTCGATTTATCGGTCGGTTCAATTTTTGCACACCCCTACTTATTTGAGGTAAAATTATTTATTTACAAAAAAACTCTCCGTAAATATAGTGAAAACTGAAAAGATTATAGAAAAGATTTTGAGCGATAATTATATCTCAAATCACGTTAATATATACATTAAAACACCTTACTTTACTAATATCACGATTTCTCGTGTATTGGTTATACATAGCATAATATCAAAATAAAGTATATAACAAATACTTAGTAATATACAAAGTTAATGTATGCATTATTTTTTCTAATGCATCTTACAAAACGATCCCTAAAATCTTATATAATTTGATGTTGGATAATTTTGATCCGAATTTGAACAATTATCTTAGTCTTTCTTATTAATACATAACCTAGTCTGACTATTACATATTACTTTCATTGTTTAGTTTTCAAAGCGACCAACTTTGTAAAATTGATTGATTTAAATGTTCTTTTTGGGTGATTAATTAATAAACATAATTGTTTGTACTTTTTTTTTAATATTTTTATATGTATATACTTAATTTGAGATGTTTTTTGAAAAATCAAAATTATAGTTCTTTATTATACGAATATATATAAGTTGAAGACTTGAAGTTGATCAAATTATAATAACATATTTATCGCGTTGTAAATATTAAAATCTAACTTTGAAATACTGAACCATATCAAAGTAATTTGACATGATAATAATATAATATTTTTAAAAATCATAAACTAAATTTATCGAATCAAATTTTTTTATACCGTACCAGGTCCATCCCTAATTCTACCTAGTTAGGAGTTGTAAAAACGGTTTTGGGCGTGACGGCGTCTGTGTCATCTTTGAGTCTTTTGATAGTAACAAACCGTTATGATGATGAGAAAATGACAATTTTTCTAGCTTGCCTCCTTATCTAAATCATCAAATAAGTACCAATAATAAAAGACAAAAAAAAAAAAAAAAAAA
>JAJOOH010020654.1:0-33431 GCA_029582605.1 Solanum gracilifrons | reverse complement strand
TATTTTTCTTCAAGTCTTCAAAACCTCTCAAACTCAGAGAAAAAATACTAAAAAGTACTATTCTATATGAATATTATAATAATTGTTCCACTAAAACTGAAAATTATAATAATTGTTCAACACTAAAACTAAAACTCTAACTAGTATTTATAGTTTTCACAGATTTGTGTTGTAGTGGATCATTCAGCGTCGTTAGTCGGAATCACCGATCAAATCTGTGATTCGCACTTTGGTGTAATTCATCAACGTCTTGCACCAGCCTTCAGCATCTTCGTGTTCTGGGTCATTGGGCGACATGGTACTGCTTCGTGGAACTTATCGGCGATGCACCGACTGCTCCCTTTTTCCTCCAACTTGATCCTTTCCTTCAGAGCCCAGCACACTGGAATAAAAGGTGAAGTAAGACCCTTCGGCGACTCGCCAAGTGGACACGGGGATCCTCAGGCCTTCATTTCTTCGTTCTTTTCAGCTTTTTCATTCCTTTTTGCGACGTACTGTCCATGCTTTCCTTCAAATACCTGAAACTTAAGGGTTTTCATCAGATATTGAGATTAAATAACCATTTGAGGACATAATTTCTATTAAAACATATCCCTAAATGAGTCCAATTTGTGGACTCATCAATAGTTGAATTCTGGGAAGAAACACATGCTTCGTTGCACAATGACCAATTCATATTTTGGCATGCAAGACATTCTATGCAAAGCCTCGGCATATCATTCGGGTGCCATTGCATAAGCCATTTGCAGGGTCTAAATTCCTTAGTAGCATGATGGGTGCATTTTCCTTTAATTCTAACCTACATTTAATAGGATATGTCAAAATATATCCATATTGATTTTTGCTACCGCCTCTTCATGATTGTAATTCGTAATGTATTTTCTGCAATACCTATCTGGCGGCAGTCTGTTTGGTGTTAAAGTGTTTAGATATTCTTCCTGGTAATAGTTGTTGGTGTCATCTTCTGCTAGTCAAAGCTACTGAATGTCATTCTTTCACATGGGAACAGGGATATAAACTTGTAAATAAGATTATCCACCTGATCATTTATGCTTGCTAAGATAGCTAGCATTTTTTTGTAGGTTTGGAAATATCTCTTTTATAATAGATTCTTCTGGAATTCCATCACTACAATGCTTGGCAATAATTGTTCTGGAAGAAGGATTAAATTGTCTCTTATCGTTGGTTCATCTTTGTTACCCACACGAAGTCAGAACTCAATGAATGTTGGATCCGGTTTTGCTATCCTATTTCTCGTAAATTGAATCTTCTCCATCAAAGGTCAGAGATATGATTTCACCAAGCTTGCATTTACAATTTCTGCTTTAGTTGATTTTGGAACTACTGGTAACATCTGACGAAAATCACCCCCAAAAACCATGACTTTTCCACCAAATGGTTTATCGATGTCCATTATGTCTCTAAATCTCCTATCGACTATTTCTATTATTTGCCGCTTGGCCATTGGGGCTTCATCCCATATAATCACTTTTGCATTTCTAATCAATTTGGCAGCACCATTTTTCTTTGACATGTTTGTCATAGTTGACTCATTTGTTTGCAAGGGGATCTCAGACCTCGAGTGTGATGTACGTCCTCTCGGTAAAATGGAAGCTGCTACGCCATTGGTTATTGTAGCCAAAACTATCATACCTCTTGATCTAACATTGGAAATCAATTCACGGTATAGGTATATTTTCCCAGTTTCGCAGGTCCATCCACAAAGAATATTCCAGTTGTTCCAGTATCGATTGTTTGCACTATTTTTCTAAAAGCATGCTCTTGTTTTGGATATAATTGTGAATGTCCATCAAAATCTTCTGACGGTATTTACACGGAAAGTTCTTCATTTATTTCTCTACATTCCGATGGAAAACCTTCGAGCAATTTGTGATCTAGTTGAGGAATGTCATATATGTCTATGCTTTTTCCCATACTTTCCAAACAATGATTAATACTATTTAGAGTACACTGTAGTATAGTATTGTGAGAGTTGCCATATAGCCTGCTAAAGTCCTCAGACATATCCTCATAATAAGTATCCCAGGGTTTTCTAATATCAGTTGGGTTAGAGTGAACCAAAATTGTACAAACAAACTTCGGAGAGCTGATCGCATTTTGAAGATAACAGCATCTCCTAAACATTCTAATATACTGTTGTCGGGCACTAGTAACCCTCTTTCTTTGGCCACTTCTTTGAAGGTATCACATTGCCTACCGTTGACAGTAAGTAAGTGATTCAATGACAATGGTCCTCTTACATGGTTTAGTAATGACATCTCATAATAACTTTCCCCTTCTCGAGGATTAGCTGTATAATTTAATGAATTGTTTAGTAATAAGTTTAACAATTATCGATGTGTATGAAGTTATAGTGTACTACATCTACCTTACTAATTGCAATGCAGCCAATTACAGATCTTATGTTTCTTTTTGTCCAAGTCTTTACCTTGGGATTCCAAACATAATACGTAGGAAATTCTCTATAAAGGTATTCTCATGCTTCAGTGTCAATTGAGCACATCCTAAAATACTCGGTCAACATTGTTTACTTGACACCTTCCCATTCGATGATATTTTGTAAATTTTACTTTTTCCAGTAAAATACTGTGAGCTCATTTAGAGTTAGTATTTGTATTGTAACTATTATATTTATTATTTTAAATAAATCACATTTTTTTATGCATTAATATGTGTGCCTGAATGTTTTCCCGAATGATGCAGTTAAAGGTTGATCATTGGAAGTTGCATTTCACTCAAGTTGAATTCATATATTCTCCATAGTGCTTCAGACGGTGAAACCCACCATCTATCTTGGAAGTTTGAATCTCGTCAATAACTTTTTCACCATCATCAGACTAACATAAACAGCACACCGATCATGACCTTTATATATATACTTGTATAGATACTTTATTGCTTTGACTCCTAAGCAGGCCTCAACATTAATGTGACAATTGTATCTTGTGAGAAGATAAGGGCTATAAGGTACCACCAATTGATTAATCATAGTCATTCCATGAAAACTCTCTATCCTTCCATCCCTTCTTCTTTTATAAATTGGATATCCGTCCTTTGCTTGAATTGATTTGTTGTTGTATGGCCTAGGATAATGATATTTACATTGTCCATTTTGCATGCACGCGTTTGTTGGCCGTTTGTTTCCACATGGACCATGCATCATATGTCTGAGCACTAATTCATGCAAGATGAGATAGTGCCATTTATCTGGAATCTCTGTTGAGATAAACCTATCGTACTGATCTCCTGATTTTATCTTGTGCCCTTTTTTAAATATAAGATAGAGGTGTATGTGTGGTAGTCCTCATTTTTGGAATTCTACCACGAATACATGAGCAGCTACAATTTCAAATATTTCTTTCTTAAAAATTTGGTCTTTTAGATCCTGAAATTTAGCTCGGAATATTCTTGTTACCAAGTCAGGTCTATCTTGACGAGTTTGTTCGGGGCGCAGTTTTCTTTGGATTTCAATCCAATCAGGATTACACGTCATTGTTATGAACAGATCTAGCCTTCCAAAATGTTGTACCAAAGTCATTGCATCCATATACCGTCTTCTCATATCTCGTGCCCCCCCCCCCCAATAAAATATGATGGAAGAAGTATTCTTTGCCCAAATCTATCTCCCATGTAATCTTCCGCATTGGAACTATCAACGATACCTTGATAAACCTCTCTTATAAAATTTGATCGTTCCTTTCTGAAATATTCTAGCCTTGTTGTTTCCAATTTTATGTACATGTCAACCACAAATTGTTGTTGTAATCTTCCACATAGCAGTAATACAGACCTCTATGTTTCTCGTAGTTGTAGTTTATAACAATAGTACTCTCTGCAAGAAACATCTCATTTTGTCTCGCGGCGGACATCTACAAGTGTTAGAAATCACATAGATATTAGTTATATTTTATGTTACTGGAAATATTGGTATAAATGAAAAGTGTATTGTATGATAATTTTAAAGATATGTCTTATTCTCTTATGTTCCTTTTTGGTATGTTATGGATACTACGTCTTTGGATTGACTTCAATGTACAATAATGTTTAATAGGAGTAATAGACCAAAAATATTTGTATTTTGTACCTTATTGGTAGTAGCATTTGGATATAGGAAAATAGTGTACATAATATTTAACGCGAGGGAAACTATTGTAATAGCATTTTTGAAATGCATTTTAAAAAGTGACAATTTTTTTTGTTTTATTTAAATCTGATAAGTAAGTGTAGTATACCATTTATCTAGAAACAAAACTAATGTAAGTTGATTATATTCACAGAAGTTTGGGAAACTAAAACTATAAAGATCAGATGGGGAGGTAACTAATATTTGGTGGTATTTAAGTATATTTCAGTTAGTCCTATTTTTCATACCACATGTTTTAATCCTAATACGTTGTTCGTACTAACCTTCATTGGTAAAATACTTTTATGACCTTTCATCATTATCTTATATTGTGTATTTTTTTTCCAGTATTTAACTTGTAAAGAATGTGAGTAAAGTTTTACTATAAAAGGGCGGAAGGTGATACACATTAACTTGATCCTCGTTGGCTAATATTGCATCAGCTGATATGAACGTTGGAATATCATTGGTTAGAGTTGGGGAGTGACCACTTTTTGTGTGAGGTTGTCTTTTGTGTTGGTTTCTTATTCCTTGATGCCATCCTCCTTCACCTCTTGGAAAGAGCAAAGGATATTGAAGAGGGTCATAATAGCCGAAATAGTGTTTGACTCTATGTTTGTACCATGAATGCTCGTGAACAATTATTTCTCGCTCAAAAGGTATATTTGGATTGTTTCAATCTATCCAAATTGTTGCAACTTGATTTACTGAAGGCGTGTTGTACACTCATTGATCCAAAGAGACATTTGCAACAATGCGAAATTGAAAATTGTGGAAACTTGTTTTGGTTTTTTAGTTGGTGAAATATTTGCGCATATGGGTTTCTCTCCATTAGTTGTTTGGTTTTTTCTGCAATTTTGTCTGACAATATTCCTTCTTTCCCCTTTATATATCATATTGGTCAACTTGTTGTCTGTATCAAAGAAGTATAGTTGGAAGTAATAGGGATTGCTATCACGTGGTACCAATGATGGTAAATCGTGATAAATTTGACCTTGTGCTCTGAATATGTACACTCCTTTTCTCGTAGATGCTATTTCCTTATCCAGGTTAACACCAAAAGATGTAAAAGCAAAGATGCTATTATATGCACTAATATATTTGCGAAAGTCTATAGCTTCTGCAGTAGAAGGCACAAACATTGCATATTATTCTGTTGGAGATTCAATGGTTGCTAATTTGATATATCCGCTTTCACAACAGAATGTTGGAGGTTCATGTTCAATTTTTTTTTGCAGCACAATAAATGCAGTCTCGGATGGTTTTTAGCACGTGCAGATATGATAAAGATAAGTTTTAAGCAACAACTCCTACATATATAAATATGGTGGGAGAAATATCTTAAAAGTATTGAATGTTCAAGTTATGTATGATATGAATAGGTTTTTTTCCAATGTACCTCCACCTTTACACTCTTCAGATAATGCTCTAAATAGCCAATTTATTTTAGGTTTTTTCTTCAAACGTGGATGCTCATCTTGTAAATGTGCTATTGTTTGGGTTTTTAACATATATTTTTCCACCTTTCGCAATGCGCTTTGCAATTCCCTTTTAGAATAAGAGGAAAAACATTTTATACATTTAGACAAAACATGTAATACTTATGTATGTCTGTATGCAAATGTGTTCACCCTGTAGGGACTACTCATGTATGTAGAATTTGACATGATTATCTAAGTTCTTACTTGTCTTGATTATATCATTTTTTGTGTGGTTGTCATGATGATTAACTTTACTGGTAGATGGAATGGGTTTTCCTTTATCACCAGTTGGATTTGACATGACAAGAGAATAGTTTGCAGTGGTTGTTCAAGTAAGATAGAGTAAGTACTATATGTAGTATATACATGAAAGGTGTATTAAAAACATTAATTTGTGAAAATCAAACATAAATATAAGTTACTTAAGTAGTGGGTATGTAGAATTTGACATGATTATCTAACTTCTTACCTGTTTTGCTTATATCATATTTTATGTGGTTGTCATGATGATTAGCTTTACTGGTAGATGGAATGGTTTTTCGTTTATCACCTGTTGGATTTGACATGATAAGACAATAGTTTGCAATGGTTATTAGGGTAAGATAGAGTGAGTACTATATGTAGTATATACATGAAAAATGTATTTAAAAACATTAATTTGTAAGAATCAAATACAAGTGTAAGTTACTTAGGTAGTGGGTCTTAAAGAGAGACAAGTCACACATTTTTGAATGGTTGATTTTATTGGGGGGTTGTTTGAGTTCCAACATGTATAGTGAGTATGATCTATTGTTGTTTTGGCATGCTGATCAACGGTATATCCAGAAGTAATGGATTTGCCTTTATCACATGTGAAGTGAATTGAACAGTAGGGTTAGATTTAATTTTAAACTATGATAAGTATTTAGCATATTAGTGTACCTCAATGTTGGTTGTGTGTCATTTTTTTATTTGGTTGGGACAAAATTTGAATTGTTGGTATGTCAGTTCTCTTGTCTTGTCCAAATGGGTATTTGTACTTTTGCAGTGATCTACAACATAGTGGAATCATTAATGGAAATTGTTACTATTTGAAGTAATTTAATTTGACATGCATAGGCTATAGACACATATTATGTTGTAGTGTTCATTTTTCCATAAATAGTTATTAAATATGTGTAGTGTAGGATGTAAGGATACCTTTTTACTTGTACGAGGTTTAGATTGATGCAGACGACAATAGTTGATCTATTTGGAAGTAATAAGGTGCATACACTGAATGTTTAGCAAAGCAGTTAACCAAATTCATTGAAGTAAGAGAAAATAATTTAGTAATAAAAATGATGTTAGGTGAAGTTGCTCGTTCATAAAAGTAAAGTAACCTTTAAATATTAGTATTGGGTAGTTAATAAGCATTGCTAGTTGAACATAACGAATGTTTAAATCAACTATATATTAATTTTTTTCCACTTTGATCTTATTTTTCATCGGATGGGGCATGAGGTTTCTTCCTTTAACCTTCTTGGTTCTTTTTCTTCGTAGCCGAATTATCGGGGTTTCATCCTCACTTTCATATGGTAAATTTTCCTTTCCAACCTCATATGTCCTCATTACCAGTGGATGTTCATCTGCAGTGGATTCATTAACTTTCTTGGTCCTCTTGTATTTTTTTTTTGGGTTTTCAATCTCCGTTTCAACACCTTCAATATCTTTTTCAACATGAGGTATCTACGTGGCTATCCCTTTCATCTTTTCATTTTCTCTAAGTTTCTTGATCCTCTGGCTACTTTGGATTTTAATTGTGGTTTCAACCTTGGTTTCATCTGCTGCAAATTTCTTTGGAACCTCATGTATCTCCATAGCTATCACATTCATGTTTGTCTCCACATTTGGAAAGTTACAATCAATCTTCACAAGGATACTGAATTCTTTCCTCTTACTCAATACCAACTTGCGATAGTATTCACATTCTTCTTTCTGTGGAATATGAAACCGTTATATATTAGTGTTTTAGTTAAAAAGGATAACATTATTTATATGCGTTGATTTTTTATAGAGTAAGTGATGTACCTTTTCAGATGTAGAGTGAACATAGTCATTTACATGACAACCCAAATAGTATTGTGTCGCATCAAACATTGTAATCCTTAGAAATTGATCCTCGACAGTGACGTCAATATTTAATCGATATCTAAAACACATTTGAAAATTTAATCAGTATGACTTAATTTATTTCATAGGTATATGTCAAACTCATTTCAATATTTAATCATTATATTCATTTATTTGGTGGAGTAACTAATATTTGTTGATAGTAATTTGTGTAGTTTACCTTTCCTCATAATCAATATCTTCAGTCCTACAATAGGTACAAGTTGCGCTACTTTTTATAACAGTAACTCACCTGCAACATTTTTTGCAAGCATAATACCATGGGTCCATGTTATTGTCAATGTCGGAAATCGTAGCATTGAACTTATAGTACACGTCCTATACGTAAATTAGATTAATTATGTTTTAAACATATAATTTGAGTACACCCTGAGTTTTGCAAAGGAAAGTACCTTTACAATGGCAAGTGAACTGTTTAATATATTAGTAATTTTCACTTGAAGGACTGTTTGCATTAGTCTGCTTAACATTAGAATTATGTTAATCTTTTGTGCCTTCATGTTGTCATTCCTGTAATTTAAAAGTAATGAATTAAAAAAATCAATGACATAGCATGTGGGGAGGCTATGAATAAGTGCGAAGAAACAAGTTACTTACCATTGTTGGAGATTGTTGGCTTTTTCAAATTGTGGACTGATTAGTAAACTACTAATAGGAATCATGGAAACTAAAGGAAAAAATCCCGAGTAATAAATTCAGTGATACTTCTATGTTGTTTGAAACTTGATTCAAATATATCAATTGTGGAGATGTTTACCTTGGTAAATAGAGGATTTCACATCACAAAAGGCAAGCACGGGTTTGTCACTTTCAAGGGTCTGTAACATTTGTCCTTTGATTTCTGCGAAGTCTTCCCATAAAGTCATGACTTTGTGGTCGTACCTATATATTTTTAAAAAATGGATATGCTTATGATAAAAATTAAATAACGTGAAATTTTATATGAAGGATACATAGAAAGTATATAGTTAGCTTTCGTTTGTAACGATTACTTCTCGCCTTACGCTTCATCCCTCTCCATTTAGTGATTTTATTTTGAGTAAAATACACACCACATCTAAAAGGAAAATGTATTATTATATAAATATTTTCTTTATGAGTGTAATTTACAACAAACATGTAATGAAATTTACTGAACAAACTCCCATTAGTGATTTTTTTAGCTTCATCAAAGGAAATAAATCCATTTGAAAATTTTTGAGTCTTAAATTGACTTTTTTCCTCAACGACCTTTGTGTTGTTCATGAATGCTACTTCAAGGTCCTTATTCATAGATAAGAAGTTTGGTTTATCTCCATTTAACTTTACTTTATAATGTAATAACTTTGATTAAGTTAAAAAGAGTTGTTCCATGCCTGAACAGCTTTGTTGAAAAGAATTGTTTGTATTTTTGTTCCATGTGGTAAGACTCGTAATCATTAGAATCTGAAATGAAGGCAACATATTAAGTAATGAATATAATAGATTATTAAAATACAGTTACCTCTTCGTCGACAAATATTAGTTTCCAACGAATATGCTCACGGTTTGCATTTTTGTACTCTTTTGTTAAGCTCCGTCGAATGACCAAGATTTTAATCACCCATTCTATTGCATATTTCTTCAACTTGCTAATAGGTAGACATCGGTTCTCGAGCTCTTACACACTTTTCATTGTATGGCTGTAGTAGCTAGGATGCACTAATACATTACATATTTGTGACGTAAATGTGATTTATTTCTATGTAATTAGTATTCTTAAGGTGAAATAAAAAAAGATGCTCAAGAATATAATAATATTCACTAAACATCTACTAATTCTTATTTTTTTAATTTTAAAAGCGAGCAACTTCAACTAACAACAGTATAAATATCACGTTAATGGTAGCAAGTAATACAAGGTGGAGAAGTGTTACCAATTTTGGTGGGGCCGAAAGCAAGAACCCTGCTAAAAGTATTATAACATGAAGATATTGTAAATGTATTTTCAAATTGATCTAAATTAATAGAAAAGAAAAAATTTACTGTAATGGAAGTATTAATAAATTTGTGTTTTAAGGAAGTATTAGTTCATTGTTGTCTTTGTTTGCTTTAGGGACCAAGCATTGCAGATTGTGAAAGCAAGAACAAACGTCTATTGTAGAGGGTGGTTTAAAAATAACATAAATAATAAAAAAATGTGTGGTGAATAAGACAACTATTTTTAATAGTAATTCAAGGTTGAAATAAATGAGAACTAATGTCACGGCCCAAGCCTACACCCTGGACGTGGCTGGCACTCGAGAACCATTGTTGGTCCCTAAGTGAACCCTCATCCTGGCTGACTAGAAGCGGAAGACTAACTCAAGCATACAAAAGCTTAAAAACTGAATAAAATAATATATTCAACTGGCCATAAAATAGGCAACTTAAGTCTTCCAAACATTTAACAAAATAAATGAACAGGCTTCTTAAACTCCACTGTCTATCTATAAAGCCTCTAACTGACAAAGATGGAAGTTGGTACAAGACCCACAACATCCTAACAACTGATATAACTGAAAGTACGTACAAGTGGACCCCCTGGAAAAAAAGAGGCTCACCATAGTTAACTCGAACTGCATGCGGTATCAACGAAACGCCTGTTGATGATCCTGAGTACATGTATCTGCATCATGAGATGATGCAGACCAAATGGCTCAGTACGTGGAATGCACGAGCATGTAAGGGGAATTCTAAAGCATAAACATAAGCTTGAACTTGCTAAAAAGGAAACATACTTACCTCTGCCCAACTCCCTCAACTAAACTCAACTCAAGAATAAGAAACACAACTCAAAGGTACTCAACTCAAGATAAAGCAACAACAAAATATGTAATATATGGAAAGCTTTTAAAACAGTAAGTAGCAACTCAATGTATTTGTAACACCCCGTACGCTAGGAAGACCAGATTGCAGAAAATCAGAAGTTGCAGGTGCTACCAACGGGGACCACCCACAGACCGTAGGGTGACCCACGTACCTTAGGTGGGGCCTGTTGTTAGCCACCCGCATCCCCTCCTAGAAAACCCAGAAGAAATCCAGCCAAGGAACGACCCATGGTCAGACCCACGGACCGTATGTCATGCCACGGGCCGTGGTCTAGGTCCATGGATCATGGTCCGCAATCCCAGCCATAGACGCCAAATGACGGTTGACTATGACAGACCGTCGTTCCATCCACGGTAGGTCGATCAGGCCCTTCGACGGCCCTGACAACTTTTAAGTTGGGGTCGTTTTGGTGTTTTCCCTTATGCGTTGGACCCCTAAACTACATCGTTTAACCCCTACTACATGGCTTTTTGTAAGTTTTAGCCTAACCTAGCCATATCAATTATTCACCAAAATTCATCAATCTTAGAATGCAAAGAGGAGAAAGAGGTGACGAAGCCCTTTCCAAGAACGCAACAAGGATTCTTCGGTTCCAGCCCGAAAATTGAAAGATTTCTCAGTGAAATTCATCACCAAGTATGTGGAATTTCACTAGTGGGTTCCTTTCGCCCATTAGGTCCGTAGAATTTAGTTAGATTCTTGATTCCCTTTATTATGTTTAGACTTACGGTTTCTAGAACCTCATGTTATTTGTTGTGATTTAGCCCTTTGATTAATCCAAATTAGAATATTGCATTTTTGTAACTATGTTGCTTAATTCTGGCATGAAATTTAGTACCCTACTTGTGTATATTCATTTAGTTCATGAATTACACTTTCTAGGACAGTTTATAAATAAATACATGCATCAGCTTAGAAATGTTTTGTTATCAGTACTTAATGTTGCATTTCAGTTAGCATGTCAGAATCTTGAGCTATCCTTTTTATATTAAGTTATATTGTATTGTTTACTTTCTAGTTGGGAGTAGGATTTATACCGAGTGGACTAGGGTCGGTCACCCTCATAGTTCCAGAACTACGTGTCTGCGAAGGTTAAGTCTCCTATGTGGGCATCATATTTAGTGATCACGCCAGTCATGCCTTTATACCCCTGGCAAGGTATATTGGGTCCTCTCAATGGGGCATATACATCGGACTCCATGTTTTGCACACGTGGTTTTATGTTGGTTAATAGTAGCTCCCACATTCAGACTATAGTGCATTTGACCAGGTCCCACTTATATTCAGTATTCAGTTTTACAATGTTATGTACTTGGTCATTGCATTCAGTTCATTTCATATTTAGTGTGTTTAAGTATATTTATCATGTTCAACTTATATCATTGCTTAGTATGCTTTGTTCAGTTATGTATATTGTTCAACTTTATTCTATCCTGCATGCTAAGTTCCTTCAAGTACTGACGCATGCTCTGCGCTACATCTTCTCGTGATGTAGGTTCAGTTCCTCAGCATTTAGAGCACACATTCATTCTTCGAGGACGATAGACATGTTTCCTATTTCAGTCTTTTATTTTAGTTTCAGTTTTGTTAGAGTTAGTTAAGGCATGTCCTAGCACCTCAAGTCAGTTAGAGGATTATTTCAGACATAAACTGATTCAACTTTAGCTTTTGATTTTTTATTCAGTGTAAACTCTCTCTTAGTATTTATATATTTAGACTTAGCTTGGGTATTCCCTACCATTTAGTTTATCATCATGTTTTAAGCTTCCGCACAGTATTTCCCATTTCAATTTATCTAGTATTCTATGATATGCCAGCTCAGGGTCAGCTTGGGGTCACTCGTAATCTTAGGTCCCGTGTTTACATTAAGGGCTAGCCTCAGGGTGTGACAAACTTGATATCAGAGCACTAGGTTTAAGAGTCCTAGGATGTTTGAAAAGCTGCACTAAGTAGAGTCCATTTCATCGGTTTGAAGCACAGCATAGTTATAAGGGGGAGGCTACAAAGTGTTTTAGGAAAAACTTCACTTTCTTTTTATTCTTATCGTGCATGGGTATGGTCTCTTTCCTAAATCTACGTTATGCATTTTTAGATCATGCCTCCTCGTAGAGCTTACGCAAGGATTGCTAATGCCCGCAACACTAACACAACTCCTCCAGTCCCAGATCATGAGGTTTCGAATGCACAATTTCAGAACGCCATTCAATTTTTAGCCCAGAGTGTAACGAAACAAAACAATCAATAAGTTTCAGTTCCTGTAAATCCTAGTGGTGGATCAGTCGCAGCTAGGGTCCGTGATTTCATTAGGATGAACCCGCCTGAGTTTCTAGGGTTGCAGGCTGGTGAGGATCCCTATAATTTTATTGATGAGGTCACAAAGATCTTCAGAGTAATGCAAGTAACTGGGAATGATAGGGTAGGGTTGGCGTCCTACCAGCTTAAGGATGTAGCACATAGTTGGTTCACTCAATGGAAGGAAACTAGGGGTCAGAACGCAGCTCCTATGATTTAGGAGTGATTTACCAGAGCTTTTCTGGACAGGTTCTTTCCAAGAGAGTTGAGATAGGCTAAAGCTTAAGAATTCATGAATTGAGGCAAGGGTCTATGTCAGTCCAAGAGAACGGACTTAATTTCACCCAGCTCTCTAGGTATGCTCCGCACATGGTTGTTGATTCAAGGGAGCAGATGAGTAAGTTCCGATTTGGGGTATCTGACTTGGTGAAAATAAAGTGCAGAAATGCTATGTTGTTGGATGATATGAACATCTCTAGGATCATGACTAATGCTCAGCAGGGTAAGGGAGATAATCTTAGGGAGAAGGCTAAGGACAACAAGAAGCCTAGTACAGGGAACTATGAGTACTCTCAGCAGAAATCGGGTGGTGGAAATCGCTCGCAGTTTCACCAAAAAATCTTCAGCCCCAACACCGTCATCAGCTAGTGGTCCATCCCCCAGGTTCCGACAAGATCAAAAAGGTAGGGCATCAGTCTCTAAGTCTTAACAGAACCTACCCAACTTATCCAAATTATGGTAAGAACTATCCGGGCGAGTGTCTTGCAAGAAAGGAAGGATGTTTTGGGTGTGGTCAGTGTGGTCACAGGTTGAGAGATTGCCCTTCTTCTAAACACGGACATGGGGGTAAAACTAATAGGGCTCAGTCTACAGCTTCAGTAGCACCAACAAGTCGCCCAACCCAGCAGGGTACTTTATTTGGTACAGGTGGCGGCCAGTGCTAGAACAGGTTGTATGCTCTTCAGGCTCGCTAGGAACAGGAAGATTCTCCTGACGTGTCACTGGTATGTTGTGAGTCTTTCACTTAGATATTTATGCTTTGTTAGATCTAGGGTCAACTCTTTTCTTTGTAAGTTCATATGTAGTGGTGAACTTTAACTCTTTCATAACCCTTCTCAGTCTCTACCCCAGTTGGTGACCCAGTTATAGCTAGACGGGTATACATAAATTGCCTTGTCACAGTCTCTCAGAAAGTAACCTCAATAGATCTTGTAGAGTTAGAAATGGTTGACTTTCATGTCATTCTAGGCATGGATTGGTTACATTCATGTTATGCCTCAGTCGATTGTAGAACTAGGATCGTTCGTTTCTATTTTCCAGATAAGCCAATCTTAGAATAGAAGGGCAGTAGCTCAGTGCCTATGGGTCGATTTATCTCTTACCTTAAGGTTAGAAAGATGATTTCCAAGTGGTATATCTATCATCTAGTTCGGGTTAAGTATTCTAACTCTGAAACCCCAACTCTTGAGTCAGTTCCTATTATCAATGAATTTCCAGAATTGTTGAAGGTCTTCCTGGAGTTTATCCCGAAAGGGAAATTGACTTTTAAATTGATCTCCTTCTAGATACCCAGCCCATTTATATTCCTCCTTAAAAAATGGCTCCACCTGAGCTTAAGGAATTGAAAGAAAAGTAGAAAGAACTTCTAGATAAGGGCTTCATCAAACCCAGTATTTCCCCATGAGGTGCACCAGTGTTGTTCGTGAAAAAGAAAGATGATTCTCTAAGGATGTGCATTTACTATCGATAGTTGAACAAAGTCACAATCAAGAATAAGTACCCTATCCCCAGGATTGATAACTTGTTCGGCCAGCTTCAAGGTGCTAGTCAGTTTGGAAAAATAGACCTCAGATAGTGACATCTCGAAAACAGCCTGCAAAACTTGGGTAGGTCATTATGAATTTGTAGTTATGTCTTTTGGACTAATCAATGCTCCTGCAACTTTCATGGATTTGATGATAGGGTGTTCAAGCAGTTTTTTGACTTGTTCGTTATCATCTTTATTGATGATATCCTCATTTACTCTAGGAATGAGGAAGAACATGCTACTCATTTGAGGGTTGTCCTGAAAACTCTCAAAGATCGCCAGTTATTCGCTTAGTTTAGCAAATGGAAGTTTTGGTTACAATCAGTTGCCTTCCTTGGTCATATAGTGTCTAGCGAAGGGATCTGAGTGGATTGTCAGAAAATAGAAGCAGTGAAACAATGGCCCAGACCTACCTCTCCTACAAATACTAGAAGTTTCTTGGGATTAGCCGGTTATTAAAAAAGGTTCGTGGAAGGATCTTCATCCATAGCTTCTCCATTGACTAAGTTGACTAAAAAAAAGGTTAAGTTTTAGTGGTTAGATGAGTGTTAAAAGAGCTTCTCAGAACTGAAAACTAGGCTGACTACAACTCCTGTTTTGACTTTACCGGAGGGTTCAGATGATTATGAGATCTATTGTGATGCATCTAGAGTTGGCCTAGGTTGTGTGTTGATGCAACAAGGTAAGGTTATATCTTATTCTTCTAGACAACTTAAGTTGCATGAGAATAACTACCCGAATCATGACCTCAAGCTTGCATCTGTGGTTTTTTCCTTAAGGATTTGGCGACATTATTTGTAAGGTGTTCACGTAGATGTGTTCATAGACCATAAGAGCCTTCAGTATGTCTTCACCTAGAAAGAGTTGAATATTCGCTAGAGGAGATGACTTGAATTCCTCAAGGACTATGATATGAATGTTCTTTACCATCTTGCTAAGGCCAATGTAGTAGCCGATACCCTTAGCAGAATATCTATGGGTAGTGTAGCACATGTCGAGGAAGAACGGAAGGAATTAGCGAAGGATGTTCACCGGCTTGCTCACTTAGGAGTTTGCCTTACGAGCATATCAGATGATAGTGTAATAGTTCAGAATGGGTCAGAATCTTCATTGCTAGCGGAGGTTAAGGAAAACTAAGACAATGATCCTATATTGCTTCAGCTAAAGGGTGCAATTCATCAACAGAGTGTTGAGGTTTTCTCCCAAGGGGGAGATAGTGTGCTTCACTACCATGGTCGTTTATGTGTTCCTAAGGTGGGTGAGTTGAGACCGCAGATCCTTACAGAATCCCATAACTCCAGGTATTCTATTTATCCAGGTGCCACTAAGATGTACCGTGATCTGCTAGAAGTCTTTTGGTGGAATGGCATGAAAAGGGATAGAGCATATTTTGTGGCTAAATGCCCTAATTGTCAGCAAGTGAAGGTAGAACATCAGAAAGCAGGAGGTATAAATAAAGAGATTAACATTCCTACATGGAAGTGGGAAGTGATAAACATGGACTTCATTACAGGTTTACCCCGCACTCATAGACAACATGATTCCATTTGGGTAATAGTAGACAGATTTACTAAGTCTTCTCACTTCTTTGCTGTCAAGACTACAAACTCGGTGGAGGACTACACTCATCTTTACATTAATGAGATAGCTAGGTTGCAAGGGGTTCCTTTGTCTATCATCTCAGATAGAGGTCCTCAGTTTACCTCTCATTTTTGGAAATCATTTTAGAAAGGTATTGGTACCCAGGTAAATCTTAGCACAACATTTCATCCATAAAAGGATGGTTAGGCAAAGCGTACCATTATGACCTTAAAGGACATGTTGAGAGCTTGTGTGATCGATTTCAAGGAAAGTTGGGATGATCACTTTCCTCTTATAGAGTTCGCCTACAATAATAGCTACCAGTCCAGTATTCAGATAGCCCCTTATGAGGCATTGTATGGGCGTAGATGCAAATCACCAGTTGGTTGGTTTGAAGTAGGTGAGGCAAAATTGATTGGGTCAGATTCGGTTAATGAAGTTATGGAAAAAGTTCAGCTCATCACGGATAGACTTAAGACAACCCAGAGTCGCCAGAAGTCCTATGTAGACGTGAGAAAAGGGACTTATAGTTTGAGGTTGATGATTGTGTTTTCCTGAAAGTGTGACCTATGATGGGGGTGATGAGATTTGGCAAGAAAAAAAAGCTCAGTCCAAGGTATATAGGTCCTTATAAGATTCTGAAAAGGGTTGGTAAAGTGCCTTATGATTTAGAGTTGCCAACAGAAATATCTGCAGTCCATCCAGTCTTTCACATTTCTTTGTTGAAGAAATGTGTTGGTGATCCAGCATCTATAGTGCCATTAGAGAGTGTGGTTGTCAAGGATAGTCTCACTTATCAAGATGTGCCCGTTGAAATCCTTGATCGTCAGGTTCATAGGCTGAAGAATAAAGAAGTCGCTTCATTTAAGGTTTTGTGATGGAGTCAGTCCGTAGAGGGAGCTACTTGGGAAGCAGAAGCAGCCATGAAGGCCAAGTATCCTCATCTCTTTCCTTTCGATTCTATCGCAGCTTAAGGTAATATTCCCTCTCCATATTCTCAGTTTATTCTTGCATGAATTCAGTTTTAGTATCATGTTCCTTCAGTTATTCTTGTATTTTCGGGGTATCTGCATGTTCTTGAAACTCGGTTCAGTCAGAAATCAGTTTTAGCACTTAGTGGTAGGGCGTGCAACTCTTTCCCTCCCTTTTCCAACTAGTTTAGACTTCATTCGAGGATGAATGTTCCCAAAGGGGAGATAATGTAACACCCGGTACGCTAGGAAGACCAGATTGCAGAAAATCAGAAATTGCAGGTGCTACCAATGGGGAGCACCCACGGACCATAGGGTGACCCACGGATGTAGGTGGGGGCCATGGTTAGCCACCTACAGCCCGTCAAAGAAAACTAGCCAAGGCATGACCCACGGCCAAACCCACGGACCAAAGGTCATGGCACAGGCCGTGGTCCATGTCTATGGATCATGGTCCGCAACCCCTAGCCATAGACATGAAACAAAGGTTGACCAGGAGGGACCATCGGCCCATCCATGGTCTGTGTGTCAGGCCCGTCGGCAGCCACGCCAACTTTCAAGTTGCGATCATTTTAGTCTTTTCTCTTATGCATTGGACCTCTAAACAACATCGTTTGACCCCTAAACTACGTGGCTTTGGTCATTTTTAGCCTAGAAACTAAATTAGAACCTAACCAAATCAATCATTCACCAAAACTCATCGATCTTAGAGCACAAAGAGGAGAAAGAGACGACCAAACCCTTTCCAAGAACGCAACAATGATTTTTTAGTTGGAGCCCCAAAATCGAAAGATTTCAATGTGAAATTCATCACAAAGTATGTGGGATTTCACTAGTGTGTTCCTTTCGCCCATTAGGTCCCTAGAATTCAGTCAGATTCTTAATTCCCTTTATTATGTTTTGACTTAGGGTGTCTAGAACTTCAGGGTATTTGCTGTGATTTAGCTGTTAGGTTAATCCAAATCAAAATATTACATTTTCGTAACTATGTTGCTTAATTCTTGCATGAAATTCAGAACCCTAGTTGAGTAAATTCATTTAGTTCATGAAATACACTTGCGAGGACAATTTATACAGAAATACATGCATCAATTTAGAAATGTTTCATTATTAGTAGTTAATGTTGCATTTCAGTTAGCATGTCAGAATCTTGAGCTATCTCGTTTATATTCAATTATATTGTATTTTATACATTCTATTTTATCATCATGTTTTAAGATTCCGCACAATATTTCTCATTTTAGTTTATCTAGTATTCTATGATATGCCAGCTCAGGGTTAGCTTGGGGTCACTGGTGATCCTAGGTTCTGTGTTTACATCAAGGGGGTAGCCTCGGGGCTTGACAATATTGAAGAATACAATAACAACTCAATTTATATATAATAACATATAATATAACTCTGTGGGAGTTTCTCTAACCTACAACCATTACTATGAGCTATGTGATGATAAAACGTCTCGCCCATGCTGCCAGTTTTGTCTTATAACCTGCCAGAATATTGAACGCCTCATCTAAGCAGATCCACTAGTCTATGCTAAAAATCATGAAGGAATCATCTAAAAAGTATGATCCTTTCTACCCACGATGGCTACATGGTTTATGGAGACTAGTGTTATTATGAACTCGTGCCCATATCGGTGCTTAAAACACATTCCAAAATATACCTAGCTCATATGTTTGAAAACATAACTCTTTCTCTCTGGTTTGAGATTATTACTCAAAAGCTTATCTCTTAAAAAGAAATGTTACTCAAACCGCTCAAAACTCTTTTGGAAATATATGTTTCCTTCTCTTTTAAATGTGAAAACATTTACTCTTGGGAATACTTAATTCCCATAATCATTTTTAAGAATATGAACTCTACTCTTTCTCTAAAACATTTCAAAATCATATTATAATATGATCATTGATGACTCGGGAAGTCATACTCCATAATCATTGATGGTATATCTAGATACCATACTGCTCATAAATTGATGGCATACTCGATTGTCATACTAATCATGTTTTAGAAAACTCTTTTCTCAAAACTAATCTTTACTTTCTCAAAACTCAGTTTAAGAACTCAAGTGTTGGCATTAAAAAGCTTTTTAGAATTTATAACTCAAATCATAGGGTTCGTGTGGAATTATTAACATGAATGACTCAACTTAAGGATCTTAATAGAAATAAAGAACCTCAGTACTCAGAACTCAAGACTCAATGACACTACTCATCTCTAGACAGCTCGACTCATAGGGTTAATGCGAAAATGTGGGCATGAACAACTGAACTCAATGGCTTCATGGGTAACATGTAGTAGTCCCATGATTAGGAATAACATCTCAAAAGGGATTAGGAACTCAATACTCAAGACTTAGAACTTGAAGATACTACTCCTCTAAAAGATACTCAACTTATGGAGTTCATGCGTAATTTATGGGCATGAACTACTCGACTCGAGGGTCTATATAACAACATAGAGCTCGTGTGTACGACTCTTCTCATTCTTATACTTACTTCCTCAAAATGATAGTTGATCTCAAAGGATTAACAATTGAACTCAAAGACTTTCTTGAACTCTACTCTTAACTCTCCCTTGAATGTGAATTATGAATTCAAGAGTTATGGTTCATTATATGCATGAAGGATCTCGTGATGATAAAGTAGACTCATGAATACATTCTCCTCACTCTCATGCTCACTTACTTGAGTCTTGAAACAAGTTATTAGAAATTGTAGAAGACTTCTTAAAACACTTAAAGGGACTTTCTCAAAAATATTCGAATAAACTCTCAAGACTTAACTCTTAGCTCTACCTTGAATTTGAATTATGAATTCAAGGTTATGATTTGTGGTAGGATACCGTGATGATTAAAAGTGTTTTAGATAGTTAATCATGAGAAACGGTTGAAAAACACTGTCTAGGGAGCAAGTCCGCAACAAGGAGATGCATTTTAATATTTGGTCGAAGTAATTTTTGAGGCAGAGAGGTCCGCGACCTCTCCGCAACACGGAGAGAAAAAATATCACTTCTAAGGAACAGGTTTGCGGACCTATTCTAGTTTTCTGTCCGACTGTTTCTTCCTCGTTTTCTAACCCCAATTCGCATAATTCGATTCTTTTTCTCAATTTCTCTTTAGATTCAGATACCTAATACATGTACACAAACATCTAATAAAAAACAACTATAAAATCGACAGGATTTCCTTAAGAACTCCTCAATCTAATCTAAACTCAAGAATGAAAGCTAATTTCATGTACATCAAACTTTCAACTTTCTAGAACGAATTTAACGATGAAATTAACATGATTGGCATGTGGGTGAATAAACCCAACACTATGGAAGCTTACATACATCTTAGGGATTAAACCCATGGTGAAAATCCGCAACAAAACTCAAGAACATCAACGAACGCCTTGATCCTTTCCTCTTTTCTCCTCTTTTCTCTTCTTTTCTCTTCTTTTCTCTTCTTGAACTCTCAAATAAAATCCTAGGCATATATTAGGGTTATAAAACTGAAACTAATAGGATTAGACCCTCAAAACCTTATTAAAAATGAATTAAATATGTTTGGGTAAGGAAAAGACCAAAATACCCTTTACTATTTTCGGGTAACTTTCCTAAACTAGACAACTTGACTTCATAAGGGCATATCTCACTCATCCGACCTCGAAACTTAGCAAACTTAGTGGTGTTGTAAAAATAATTCAAAGACCTTTCATTTAATATCTTGAATGCCACCTAACTCAATCTTTACTAGGAATTATGCTCATTTGAAGTTGACCTAAAACTTAGAAGAACTTAGGAATGACTTGAATGAACTCTCTTTAATTCTTCTTAGAACCCAAGATGCTACATCTAGTGACTTTAAGACTTAGGAAAAATTTAAATTCATCGGTAAAATTCTATTCACAATGAAGTAAGGTTCGAGTATTAGCTCAAAAAAATTCCGGGGGGTTACATTATCTCCCCCTTGGGATCATTCGTCCTCGAATGACGGCTGGTGTGGGTATTGAATGGGGTTACTCTTACTAAAGTCTGAGTCTAATGGTAGGCTCTCACTATATTGAAGCCTAACCCAAATCCTTATATTCGGGTTCTATACCTTTCTATAGGGAATCTCATCCCAAGACTATTATTCCTTACCACCACATTCAAGCTTAGTATTCTAACAACTCCATGGGCTCCTACTAACCAACTCCTTCGGAGTCAGCTAAGGGCTCTCATTTAACTATTTCTCATAGTAAAACCTCAACCTCCTCTTTTAACATCACTCCATTACTAAAAGGACCTTCGAAATGATATCTCCCATACTCTTTGGAACTCATTACTATCTTATTGTCAAACACTTGACTTGATTTCTCATCTCGTTTTCTCCCTCTTAGGTCTAAAGATGACACTTGAAAGTTATGGACCTATTCCATCATCTTTAATTGGTCTACATCCTCTTTTACTCTAACACTCAGGAGAAGCTTATCTCATGACTACCAAACTCTCCATAATTAGGTACTAAGACCTCTTTCTAAGGTGTTTCTCCTAACCTCTTCTGATTGGATACCCTCTCGGTATACCTCTTAATGCTCTTGTTACTCTTGTGACTTAGCCACACTTCCCTGCTCTTATCTAAAGGTTATGGTCTCTCACTTGTACCACTCATATTTATTGCAGCTGATCACCTCAATTCCTCACCTACTCTATATAAGGTCTTCTAGATCAAATCCCAAGACTGACATCATCGCCCTCATGTTGGCATTCTTTCGATAATGCCACTCATCTCAAACTCAAGCTTAATATTCACTACTAAACTCGAATATCAATACGATTGCTCACCTACTATAATATTCCTCATTACTTAATCAGTTCTATAACCTTCTAAACATCAGGACCCTCTCAAACATATCATAATCCTAGCTTAGATCTATCACTTTATGAATGCTTTTTCTCTTCTATTCGACACTTACACTTGGTCATTACCTACAGAATGAAACTTCATCACAAGCTCCTTTCTAGCTGAAACACTTTCTACTTCCTGTGATGGAATCTTCACAACTCATCACTTCTTAGTCTACCCATAAGGGAAAACTCTTCATTAATAACTTACTAGGTGTATGACTATAGTAACATAGCTTGTCTAAACATCATCTCCCTTACATAGATTACTAAACCTCTACATAAATTCCTCTAACTCTTGGCTCTTTCACTACTACTGCTCATGATGTAGCTCATGCTACCTTTTCGGGTGAAGATATTACCCAACATTTAAACATACCATCCTCTTAAAGGTCTCAGCGGAATAAGGTTAAGGGAAGAGTGTACAACTGGTTGTTAGGTCAAATGCACTATTCATATGAACATGAGCGCATTCCTTTGAAACTCAACACTTAACTCACTCTTGGGCTTCTCTCAAGCCCCTCTACAGTCTCATGACTTCCTCAAGACTCTTGCTATGAATAAATCATCCATAAGAATTTTTCGACTTTACTTTTCAACCACCTTTAGTATGAGGGGTAGTTGAATGAATCTGAAAAATGCACGAGTACGAATAAATTTATATAACATAGATCTATTGAACGATTAAGAGTATGAAAGAAGAGAATTTTTTCTTAAATGTCTACGGTCCCTCATTTATAGAAGTGGGGTCCTCACAACCAAAAACAAGACCCTACTGACACGGCTTCATAGACAGCCTCGGACAGTTGAACCTTGTACTTTGATACCAAGTTTGTCACGACCCGAGCCTACACCCTGGACGTGTCCGGCACTCAAGAACCATTGGTGGTCCCCAAGTGAACCCTCCTCCAGGCTGACTACAAGTGGAAGACTAACTCAAGCATACAAAATCTTAAAAATTGAATAAAATAATATATTCAATTATCCATAAAATATGCAACTTAAGTCTTTAAAACATTTAACAAAATAAATGAACATACTTGTGAAACTCTATTGTCTATCTATGAAGTCTCTAACTGACAAAGTTGGAAGTCAGGACAAGACCCACGACATCATAACAACTGATATAACTGAAAGTACAAGTGGAACCCTCCGGAAGAAAGGAGGCTCACCATAGCTAACTCGAACTACATGCTATATCAATGAAACGCCTGTTGATGATCATGATTACATGTATCTGCATTATGAAACGATGCAGGTCAAATGGCTTAGTACGTGGAATGTACGAGCGTGTAAGGGGAATTCTAAAACATAAACATAAGCTTGAACTTGATTAAAAGGAAACATACTTACCTCCTCCCAATTCACTCAACTAAAATCAACTCAAGAATAAGATACTCAACTCAAAGGTATGATACTCAACTTAAAGGTACTCAACTCAATATACTCAACTCAAGATAAAGCAACAATAAAAGATGCAATATATGGAAAGCTTTTAAAATAGTAAGTAGTAAGTCAATGTATTGAAGAATACAATAACAACTCAATTTATATATAATAAAATACAATATAACTTTGTGGGAGTTTCTCTAACCGACAACCATCACTATGAGTTATGATACAACGTCTCGCCCACGCTGCCAAAACTCCCACAAATATATTTTTTATTCTTATATACACCGAGTTATATTGTATTTTTAGATACAAACTGATTTGTTATTGTATTTTTCAATACATTGAGTTTCTTTCTACTGTTTTGAAAGCTTTCCATATATTGCATCTTTTATTGTTGCTTTATCTTGAGTTGAGTATCCAGAGTTGAGTATTCAGAGTTGAGTATCTTGAGTTGAGTACCTTTGAGTTGAGTTAAGTATCTTTGAATTGAGTATCTGATCTTTGAGTTGAGTATCTTATTCTTGAGTTAAGTTGAGTGAGTTGAGAAGAGGTAAGTATGTATCCTTTTTATCAAGTTCAAGCTTATGTTTATGCTTTAGAATTCTCCTTACATACTTGTACATTCCACGTACTGAGTCATTTGGCCTGCATCGTTTCATGATGCAGATATAAGTATTCAGGGTCATCAATAGGAGCTTCGTTGATGCTTAATTTGAGAAATTTAAAGCATGGAACTATGCTAAAAATTGGGCCTTCAATTGCTTTAATTTTTTTTATAAAAATAGTTTTCAATCTAATATGATTGAGATTAGTTCGAAGAATTATATGGATTGGTTGAACTTAGAGGATAAGGACTAGTATTATTATTAGTGGGATTCCCCTAACGTCAAAGTTGAATTATCATTTTGCCCTTCTCTTACTCCTAAAATAAATTGAATACTAATATATATTTAATTAATTAAATATTAAGTAATAGTTAAATTTAAACTTATGCATCAAACAGGTTCTTAATGCAATCATATATTCATGTACTAATTAAATGTGGGTAATGAAGAATCTAATAGCCTTGAATTTTAATTTGTAAGATAAGTGGGTTAGTGAAGAGTCTATCAAAGACACTCACACAACATTATTTATATTTCCTTCTTTCATTCAAGTGTGTGATCATCTTGCATTCTACATAAAGTTAGTCTACATAAGTTGTAAAATTTTCATTACCAAGTAATTATAAGAATTCTTACTGATTTATTTATAAGTATTCTTTAAAATTTCATGCATATTCATCTTCTTTTTGTTAAGTGTTGGATTTGTTGGATACTCATCGGAGAATAAGGTTGAGAAAAAGGGATCAACGACAACACGCGTTGACAAAGTTTAACATAATCTTTTTATTTTCAAACAACACAAATTATAGTTTTACTTCAATTATAGTTTTACTTCTGGTTTCCATCTGTAAACTATAATTTTACTTTTCCCTTTTTACTTCCATGTAAATAGTGGTTTTGTTATTTAAGGTAGCTAATTATTAGGAGATAGTTGGGTAGTTGCTACCTTTTTCCAGTTTTATTCCACGTAAAGTAAACCTTCTCCAGGTTCACTTCCATGTAAATAGTAGTTTAGTTATTTAAGGTTAGCACATAATTAGGATAGCAGGGTTGCTGGTTATATTTTTTTTGCTATATATACTTGTATTGTACTGAGGAATAGAGACAGAAAACATTCAGCACAATCTCTTTTTATATTTTGCTATCTTTCATGGTATCAGAAGCCAAGTTTTAAATCTCTGCTCATATGCTTATCTATTTCCTAATCTATAATTTGTTACAATGGTAGAATCTATAAGAACATCTTCTTATGAGTCTCAAGTTCCCAATCTTATTGGAACTAACTCAGCCCCTATTCTCATAAATCCTTCTCATCCTTTTTTTATTTCCCCTTCGGATTCTCTTGGTATGTTGCTCGTCAATACGGCTTTTGATGGCAAGAGTTTTGGAAGATGGAAGAGAGGTATGCTCATAGCCTTGACTGCGAAAAACAAGTCGGGATTTATTGATGGACCAACTCAAGAACCTATTGCTGGTACAGATTTGCACTCTGCCTGGTCCAGTGAAAACAATATGGTAATTTCCTGGCTCTTGAACTCTCTTTCTAGAGAAATATCTGAAAGTGCTATATAATCTTCTACTGTTAAAGATCTGTGGGCAGAATTGGAAGCCATATTTGGGCAGAGTTCAGGTGCTAAACTTTTCTAGCTTCAAAAGGAACTTAGTGACCTTGTTCAGGGTTCATTTGATATCGCTACTTATTACACTAAGATGAAACGTGTTTGGGATGAACTGAATACCTTGGATTTCTTCATTCCATGCAATTGTGCTTGTTCGTGTGGAGCAAAGGAAAAGAACATTAAGTCCAAGCAAGATGAACGAGTGGTTCAATTTTTAATGAGACTGAATGACTCTTATTGTGCACCTAGAGGTAATATACTTACGATTTCACCACTCCCTTCAACCCCTAAAGCTTATGCATTGTTGATGCAAGAGGAGCAGCAAAGGGAGGTCCAGAATACACCAAAATTTCCCGTTGAATCTTCTTCTTTCATTGCTGCATGTCAGGGAAACAATGGACAAAGGCAATTTTCTACTGATTTCACGGGATAAAAAGGGAACTATTATAACAAGAAGTTCACTCTTGTATGCAGATATTGCAAGAAAACAGGACATAGCATTGAAAAATGTTATAAAGTACATGATTTTCCACCTGATTTTAAATTTACTAAGTAGAGAAATTTTCAGAAATCTGTTAAAAGTAATGTTGTGACTTCTAATGAATTTTCTGGAGACTCTTTCATGACTAGCGTAGAATCAGAGGAGCATAGAAGCTCCTCACACAGGTGCATTGGCACATGTCATGCAAATACTTCAGCAGGTAAAAACTAAGGATCAAGGCAATGATTCTAATGTCATAGCTTCTGGCAATTGTGTTGTTATTGATTTAACCCCTAATCCTTTCTCTCTAAACTCATATATTAGTTGTAAGGCCTTCACTAAAAATATGTGGATAATAGACTCGGGTGCAACTGAGCATATGAGTTACAACAAAGAATTTTTTTTAAATCTTATACCATTACCTAGAACAGTTTCTGTAAGCCTTCCTAATTCACTAAGGGTTAAGGTTTCTCATTCAGGATCTATCAAACTATTCTCAAATTTAACCATTCACAATGTGTTGTATGTGCTTGGTTTCCATTTCAATTTATTGTCTGTACACAAGTTGTGCAAACATCTTTCTAAATAACATTCTTCACTACTTCTCATTGTTTCATGCAGGGCCCTTCAATGAAGAGCCCAATGCTCCTTGGTGAAAGTAAAAATGGTCTCTACATCTTGTAGAATAGGCTTTCGGATGCTTCTTATTCTGACAAATCCTGCTTTCAGTCTAGCTCTAGTTTAAATTTCCTAAAGGATGATAAATCCAGTTTGTCATGTATTTCCCTTTTTGATGTTCAAAGCAAGTTATGGCATGTAAGGTTAGGCCACATATGCCTTTATCAAATATGCAAAATATCAATGGAATTCCTATTTCAGTTTGTTCGAAATTGTCCATTCCTTGTTCAATTTGTCCATTAGCAAAGCAATCCAAATTTCCTTTCCCTATTAGTCATATTTCATCTCAACAATTTTTTTATTTAATTCACATTGATACTTGGGGGACTTATAAAACCCCTACCTATGATGGTTATAAGTATTTTTTGACAATAGTGGATGATTTTATTAGAGGGACTTAAACTTTTTTACTAGTGACCAAAAGTAATGCATTCTCTATTCTCAAATCTTTCCTTGCAATGATCGAAAGGCAATTCAATAAGAAAGTTAAAGTCATTAGATCTGATAACACTTGGGAATTAGGTTCAAGCTTCGAAACCTCTAATTTTCTATCTTCACAAGGCATCATTCATCAAACTTCATGTGTTGCCACACCACAATAAAATGGGGTCGTTGAGAGGAAACATAGTCATCTTTTGGAAGTTTGTAGAGCTTTGTTTTTTCAGTCTCATCTCCCACCAAAATTTTTGGGGGATTGTCTTATGATAGCCACATATTTAATCAATAGATGTCAAACTAAACTATTATCTTTTCAAACACCATATGAGAAACTTTTTGGTCATCCTCCAAATTACTCTAACCCGAAATGTTTTGGTTGTCATGGCTTTGCTTCTACTCTTTCCCAATGTAGATCTAAATTGGATCATAGAGCTGAGCCATGTGTGTTTCTTGGGTATCCTTTTGGGGAAAAGGGGTATAAGTTACTTATTTTACATTCTCAAAATTATTTTGTTTCTAGAAATGTTGTTTTTTTATGAAGATATCTACCCTTATTCTTCTATTCAACCTTCTATTTCCGTTTTTCCTCTTACAGATTCACTAATTAAACATGATTACCATTTTATATCCTCTCCTTCAATTATTTCTTCTTTTTCTCCAGATCAGCCTTCTCCATCTCCAGTACCTCCCACAACCAATCTTCCTTCACCATCTTCGATTTCTATTTCTCCTATCAATCCGGTCACCTTGAGAAAATCTACCAAGACCCCTCCATACTTAGAAGATTACATTTGCAATACTGTATATTTTTCTAATATATCTGATAGTTGTTTTTCTTCTCCTATTTCTGTTGCACTTTTAATACTTTGTCCACGTCTAATCAACTATATATCAATTCTCTATCACATATTAAAGAACCTACCAGTTTTTCCCAAGCCATTTTATATCCGTATTGGCAGGAGGCTATGACAAGAGAATTAGAGGCTTTTATCGCTAATGACACCTGAGAAGTCGTATCGTTACCTCCTGGAAAGAAGGATTTACCCAATAAATGGGTTTACAAGGTCAAACTCAAATCTAACGGTTCCGTGGAGAGACTTAAAGCTCGATTGGTTGTTAGGGGTGATGTTCAAAAAGAAGGTGTTGATTTTACTGAAACCTTTTAGTCAAGTTTTGAAGATTACTACTATAAGGTGTGTTTTGGCAATTGCTATTAAGAAAGGATGGTGTCTTTACCAATTAGATGTAAACAATGCATTTTTACATAGTGATTTGGAGGAAGAAGTTTATATGAAGTTCCTGGCACGTTTGAAGGTTACTGATCCTACACAAGTTTGTCACCTAAAGAAATCTTTATATGGCCTAAAACAAGCCTCGCGACAATGGTATGCAAGGCTGACTGCAACATTGAGTTTCAAAGGTTTTCAACACTCATTGAATGATTATTCACTTTTTTACAAATGCACTAGTAGCTCTGTTTCTATCTTAGCCGTATATGTAGATGATATTTTGCTAACAAGTAATGATACGACAGAACTAGAAGTATTGAAATTTTTCCTAGATTTAGAATTCAAGATCAAGGATTTAGGTAACTTGCACTACTTTTTGGGCATTGAAGTCATTTGAGAGCCTCATGGTTTAATCCTCACCCAAAGAAGATTCATTTTGGAACTCTTATCTGAATATGATTGACTTGGATTCAAACCTGTCTCTTCACCTCTGGATCCCACTCTAAAATTACAAGCAAACATGGGATCTCCTCTTCCAGATCCCAGTGTTTACCGACAGCTAATTGGACAACTAAATTTTCTGACTCATACGAGACGAGGCCTGATATCTCTTTTTCGGTCCAGCATCTTAGCCAATATATGCAGTCTCCACATCAAGCACATTTAGCAGTTGCACACCATATTCTTGATATCTTCTTTCCAATCCTGGTTTGGAGATTTTTCTCAATTTCTCTCCTTCTTTCACTCTCCTAAATTTTTGCGATTCTGATTGAGCTACTTGCTTAGATTCTAGACGGTCTATTAGTGGTTTTTTATTAGCCTAGGTGGTGGTCCTATTTCATGGATATCAAAGAAACAACTTTCCATTTCCCTGTCATCCGCTGAAGTTGAGTACAGATCAATGAGAAGGTTGGTTACTGAGCTGACTTGGTTAGTTCGTCTCCTTTCTGATTTGTCTTTGCCTCACTCCTTACCAATTTCTCTCCATTCAGACAGCCAAGCAACAATTCATATTGCTAAAAATCATGTCTTTCATGAACGGACGAAGCATCTTGACTTATATTGTCACTTCGTCCGTCAACAATACCTCAATGGCTTGATTTCTCTTACTTTTCTTCCATCTTCATCTCAAGTAGCAGATTTGTTTACTAAGACTCTACCTGGTACTTCTCATCGTCTCCTATTGAACAAGTTGGGTGTTCGTTCCTCCCCCTCCAACTTGAGGGGTGGTGTTGGATTTATTGGAGACTCATCGGAGAATAATCTTGAGAAAAACGGATCAATGGCAACACGTGTTGACAAAGTCTAACATAATCTTCTTTTTTTCAGACAACATAAATTATAGTTTTACTTCAATTATAGTCTTACTTCTGGTTTCTATCTGTAAACTATAGTTTTACTTTACCCTTTTTGCTTCCATGTAAATAGTAGTTTTGTTATTTAAGGTAGCTAATTATTAGGAGATAGTTGGGTAGTTGCTATCATTTTCCAGTTTTATTCCACGTAAAGTAAACCTTCTCCGGGTTCACTTCCATGTAAATAGTAGATTAGTTATTTAAGGTTAGGACATAATTAGGATAGTGGGGTAGTTGGTTATATTTTTTTTTTTGCTATATATAGTTGTATTGTGCAGAGGAATAGAGACAGAAAACATTCAGCACAATCTCTTTTTATATTTTACTATCTTTCATTAAGAAATATGTAATTATCATAGTTACAAGATGAATATTCTCCAATATGAAGTTGTAAGTGAATTTTTATTTTTCATATCTCCATCTTTTTGAGTTTTTAAATGTAACTTCATAATTGATATCTATATTTTTATATTCTTCCTTTCTTATATCTTTAGGATATAAATATAATAAAGTTAATCCCAAATTATATTTATAATTAATTATTTCTAGGATAAGCATGTTCTTCATCACTACGTAATCTCTTCCGTCCTGCAGCTAACATGTTTGTTGCAGACAGAATCAAAACAGAAAAAAAAATGAGTAGAGATTTTGCAGTTTTTTTTTCCAATATGAAGTGAGTGAAGAAGATGGAACCTTTATTATATAGTAATAAAACTAATTGGTGAAAAAATACCGGTTTAACTGCCACTACTATATATTTTATAAATATAGAAATTATTAGTTTACTTTTACGTTTTATTTTCAATTTCTTTGTACTTATTCTTAGGGCAAAATTAATGGGAACAAATTATTTTCTGGATTTTTAATCTTTAGGCTAATTTTTATTTGGTATTCGGTACTCATATAGGAGTCCAACTAAATTCAAATTTGCACAATGCGAAGTCCATTTCTGGGAATGACGGTCCTATAGAATCTTTACCATTTTTACGGACTTCGAATCCGAGCTCTTTGGTTAGGGGGGAGGGATCATAATCATCTCATCACAATCCATAGAAAACATTCGAGCATGTTTCTCTAGTTTTTGATTTGGTATGTTTTTTTAAACAAATGATTTTACTTCATCATTTGTAATTTAGGTCACGTTTTGGAGGGGCAAAAAAATGGGTGAAGCAGCTTTATAAAGCCACGTGACCTTTTTGGAATTAAAAAATAAGCTTTAGTTTTTAATTTAATTCAGTAAATATACGTTTGTTCATGAAGATGGTAAATATGCATCATTTGTTAGACGATACGTAGACGTGTACCACTTTTATAACGAGGTATATTTGTCCCTTCTCCCTATAATTTACTAGTTATGCAGAACGTGTGTTGCACATTTGTCTCCTACTATTTCATAAAATTTGTACAAACACAATTTTATGTTGATAGTTATTTATCACAAAATATATTTTTATAGATATGCCAAAACTTGGATTAATTAATATGTATAAATCTTACATTTGCATTCAAAAGAAAAATAGAGATTCGAAATATACTCTTCTAGGCTAAGACATATTTATTAAATATATAGATGTTTTCTCTATATAAACACAACCATTTATGTTAATATTTTAATTTTATTTTTACTTATTTGTTTGAAAACTAAGAAATACATAAATATGTAAAATCAATTAAGATTTTATAACACCTAATCTAATAATATGAATATTAATTAGCTTTAAATTTAAGAATAAAAATATACAACATTATGGGGTAATATTTTCTATAAATATTATAATAATCATTTTTTAAAACTAAAACTCTTAGTATTTTAACTTTTAATACAAATTTAAAAGTCTCCAATACAAAAAGCTAAAGAACATAAGAAGAAAATTATATTCATCAAGAGTTCACGTAGCTTTAGATCAAAATTACTATACAACTCACGATCCTTATTTTATTTCTTCTTCTTATTTCACCCCATGATAAGCTTTAACTGAAATTACAAAATGATCTCGTATTGTTAATGCCTTGGTAAGTGACTTCTTTACATTATATTTACTTCTATAAAATTCAGACTATGAAAAATTTGGACTTGGGATTGAAAATTTGATCAGATGGTTAATGCATATGATGTGTCTGTTTAACATAGTATTTTCAAAATTTAACAAAGAGTCATTTTTACTTATTTTTTTTATGAAGTTATAAATAATTTTTTATTTTTTGAAGATTTTGGTGTTGGCATTGTGTAATTGAAGAACAAAAAGAATCAGTGATGTAATGGAAGAAAAAAAAAGATTTTTAATAATTTAGTGACTTAACTTTTTTTTAAATATCTTAAAAATAAATTAAATAGAAGAAAATGTCACTTAACTTTTATAGAGCCTTTTTGTAATCCAACTATAGGACTATAGTATTACACGTGCAATATTGTTTGACATTCTAAATATATAAAAAGAGAGGAAGGGTGGAGGGTGATGGAAATACATAAAATTTAGTATCATATATATTGCTTATTTCTAAGGTATAGTATGAATAATGTCAAATACTCGGTGCATATAAAGTTATGCCTTTCAATATTATGAATTACAAAATATAAGGAGAAAATATTAATCATAAAATACCATACAAAAAAAAATACAATTATATTGATGTAGAAAACAATTTAATTTCAAGAAACTCACTTTATTCAAGCTTGTTATAAAATTACGGAAACTCACTCCCACGTTCAACCTCAGTTATATATCCTTGTCTAAATTTTTATTGCTAGAACAATAAATAGCGTCCAAAAAGTTTAGCTGTCAAATACTGTTTAAATAACTATTAAAGGAAAATCGACTAAAAAAATAAAACAATATTTTCTAATACAATTGAGGATCTAATAATCTGAAAAATAAAAATCACATGAACCATAGAAAATGTGGATACATCTGGAATATATATAGCTAGAGGAGGCATACGTTTTTGATGAATTGAATAAACAAATAAATAAAGAAAAAATCAATTGAATAGGTAAGATGAATATGAACGTTTCAAATTTTATTTTTCTAAACTTTGAGATTCTCAATAAACGTAATTAATTGATTAATATGTGGTCACTTCCCATTTAATTGATAATTCGTCATCTATTAGATGGTAAATCTATTATTTTGGTACAAAAATAATATAGAATCAGTATTTAGATTAGAGGTAGTAATGTTGATTAATTTTAATGTACATTTTTGCACTTATTTTATTTTAAACTTATGTTTTTGTACTTTTAATATTAGTAAAGTATTATTATTATTATTATTATTAATATTTTTATTATAATATTAATAATAATAATAATTATTATTATTATTATTATTACTATTATTATTATTATTGCTATTACTATTATTATTATTATTATTATTATTATTATTAGTATTAGTATTACTATTACTATTATTATTATTTTTATTATTGTTATTATTATTATTATTATTATTATTATTATTATTATTATTATTATTATTATTATTATTATTATTATTATT
>JAJOOH010020653.1:0-33276 GCA_029582605.1 Solanum gracilifrons | reverse complement strand
TATATATATATATATATATATATATACTTGTGTGTGCATTTGGACACGACAATGGGTTCAAAAGAACAAAACAACCATGTAGGTCATTACATGTCTAAACCCTTAAAAAGTAAGACGACACTCCACTGCCTACTAACCTTCTACTCTAATACACGTCCTCTACATTCTCTTATATAAGCTAATGTCATGTCCTCAAGAAAAAAAGTTATGTCATGTCTAATCACTTATCTCCAATACTTTAATTTTTTTGGCTCATCTCTACCTCGCTTTATACCTACTATATCCAACCTCTTGCACCTTCTCACTTGGACGTCTGCGCAACTTCTGTTCACATGTACAAACAATCGCAATCGCACTTCTCTCATATTATCTACCACAAAGGTCTCTCTCACCTTATCCAGGATATCCTCATTCCCAATCTTATCGCTCCTTATATCTACCTCAACATCCTCATTTTCACAACATGCATCTTGTGAACATGAGAGTTCTTGACTATACAATAATTTACCTCATACAACAAAATCGGTCTAACCACCACTATAGAACTTACCTTTAAGTTTTGGTGGTACCTTTTTATCAGACAAAGACTCCAGAAGCAAGCTTCCACTTCATTCATACTGCACTAATACAATATGTGATATCATCGTCGATATCCCAACTTTCCTGATTCACAAATCAAAGATACTTAAAACTATCTTTTTGGGGGATGACCTTTGTATGGACAACTTTTATGTTCAAAAGATGATGTCCTAGAAATAAAGATGATGAGGTGAATGTGTGAGCATATTCGGAGCTATAAAATTAGAAATGAAGATGCACCGAATAAAATCAGAGTGACCTTTGTGGTGGATAAAATAAGGAAAGTAAGATCGAGATAGTTTGAACATATAGTCCTAATGAGGAGGTAAGCGGTGGTGGTTCGAGAAGAGATAGATGTAAGTCAAAGAAGTTATTTAAAGCTATCTTCTTATTTGTCTTAGTTCACGTGACAAACTTTACATAAATTATTTTAAAAAATATATATTTTTATAGTAAAAATAATTTAATTATCATAATTTAATAATCACAAATATTAATAACCTTTTACAATTAAAACTTTGTGCACAATAGTACTTTCAAAATAAAATTAAGAGGTAGCACTACTTAGCATTCTTTTTGCCTGTAGTTTCCCTGTTGGCCTTGTCAACATATCCTCCATGGATATTGAAAATTTTCCCCATTGATATGCAAGCATGCATCATTCCTAATGATTCATTTTTCTTCTTACAAGAGCAACCCTAATAATTAGGGCGGACCCACCCTTATTCAAGTGGTGTCAAGTTACATCCTTTCATTGAAAAATTATATTTCTCATGTCTCAATTTATTTGATTTACTTTCATTTTTAATCAGTCTCTAAAAGAATAACATATTTATATATTAAGTAACAATTTAAATTTAAAATGTCAATTTTTTCCTCAATGAAATAATTTATAGCCATACAAATTTCTATCATTCATTTTAGACCACAAATTTTAAAAGTTTTCATTTCTTTCTTAAACTTCGTGCCGAATCAAATTACCTCACATAAAATGGGACAAAGGTACCCTTCGGGGTGGCCGAGTGGTTTGGGCTTGGGACTTCCATGTTGGAGGTCTCAAGTTCGAAACCCCTTGCTAGCGAAAGCAAGGGGTTTGTCTTCTGGGTCGAGCTCGTCGCACTGGGCTTGCCTAGTGCGGGTTACCTCTCCTATGTGGTTTGCGAGCTATTACATAGAAGCGGGGATTGTGTTCACCCAAAGGGTAGCGGCTGCAGATTTTCCTTGTCATCAAAAAAAAATATGGGATAAAGGGAGTATATATGATTTTTCCATTAATAAATATATATAAATATTGACATCTCTTGACACAAGTTAAAAATTTAGCCTAGTGATTAAGGTGTTGCAAAAATTTCAAGCCTGATTCACACGCTACATTTTCTATACCACATTTATTTATCAATTAAGCTTCATGCATCTTTAAAAAAAAATTATAATTGATGTCAAAAATATATGTATCTACTAGTATATCTAATTTGAAAATTGGTACAAAATTATTACTCCTAATCAAAAAGACAATATGTAATTATTTAATTTATTTCATAATAAATATTTGTGAAATTAGGTTGTTTCCAAATGAAAAAGAAGAAGAAGAACAAGAAAATAGTAGAATAATGTCCAAAATCTTGAATTATATGAGCACATTGGTGAACCCCACAACTATCTCTCGCCATTTTTCGACTGCAGGTACTTTTCTTCTCCGATTGCTACCTAATTCTTGTCGTATCTGTAAAATTATGTGCTCTTGCTATTAATATTTACTCATTTGTTGAGCTGAAATGCTGAATTTGAGATTTTTTTTTTCTGTACTTGAGTTGCATTTCATGGCAAACTGCTCTAAATCTTCAAGCTTTGTGTTGATTACATTGTTGTTTCTTTTCATTTTTTGGGTTTCCTTCTCCATTTTTTCTCACTTAAGTTGTTCTTTTTCTGGGTTTAAGAATGTGTTGAAGACCCAAAATAAGTTGGTTATTTCTAGCTTATACGTGCGTCCACGGTATATGTATATTTTTTTGAAATTGAACATACCTCATTCAATTATCACTATTATTGTCTTTTATTTTGATTTTTTCTGGGTTTGGTACTAAAAAAAATTGGCATTAGCTACGAACTTACATAGCTATTTCACTCGTAGCTAATGGAAATCTGTAGCTAAATAGGATTAGTCACATATTTTGCTGTTTAACTACAAAATTTGTCCGTTGCTAAATTCAGATTTTTAATAGTGTTCTTTTGAAAAGTTAGCTCCTTTCTAATTATGAGATAATGGTACAAAATCACACACTTGAAATATAACTTTCTTGAGGTAGGAAATGCAAATAATTAGCTTGTTTCGAAACGTGTTTTGATAAATAGTTGGTGATAGTTCAGGTAGGAAATGCAAATACGTGATAGTTCAGATAGGAAACATAAGAAAAAAGTGATACTTCAAATGTGATTTTGACTATTATCTCTATATTATTTATTTTCTTTTTTCACCCTTCAATTTCAATATATGTGCTTCTTCAAAAGAACCTTACTTCTGTTTGATCAATTAAATATAGTGAGGAAAGGAGAGTACTAACAAGTACCGTCAAAATGAAGAGTAGCAATCAGACATGGGATCCATTGGTGAAGGAGTTCACTTTTGCAGCAAATTCAGCTCCGTTCAGTAATTGTCATGCTTCGACTATTGTTGAGGTTGTGATAAATTTTAGTTGTGGTTCACTGATTAGCTAGATTTACTGAGAATATAGCTGATTTGGTTTTTCATGGACTGATGGACTGAGATTGCAACTGTTCTTATAAAGGTGAATAAAGATCATTTCTTGGTTGCTTATTTCGGTGGTACAGTAGAGGGAGCTCCCGATGTGAAAATTTGGGTACAAACTTTTAAGGTAATCACATCCTGTACAACTTAGCTTGAGTTCTCTAACTTGTTGATGATCTATCGTTTTTCTTTTGTATCAGATACTCTATGCTTTTTTACTTGCAAACCAATTACTGATTTTGAGTTGATAATTCGTTTATATCAGCTAAGTCATTTTCAAAACATACAATTGTCCTTTCCTAAATAGCATTACAAACTTATTCATACGCCAAGCTCCATATGACTTATCTTTTTAAATCTACTATGGGAAAATGAAACTGAAAACATGGAACATTTTGAGCAGGATGGCCATTGGAACGCTCCTGTTATTGCTGATGAGCAATTTAATGTTCCAATGTGGAATCCTGTACTGTTTAAGCTTCTTTCCAGTGAAATACTCTTATTCTATAAAATCGGGCAAGAGGTACAAAAGTAAGTATATTCAAGCTTCCTTTTAATCTAGTTAAATTATATTGTCTAGATATCTAATCAGACAGACATCCATTAGATTGTTTTAAGCTTTTAATTTCAAACTTATCATTTTATAAATAGATCTAAATTTCATAGAATGAGGTGATGTGATGTTGTTTGCTGGAAATCATTGTGTAACACTAAATTACAATAAGGATGATATAATTTGGGAGTACATTCACAAGCATTCATAGACATGTATCTGTTAAACATTTTCAGCATCTCAGTAGAAATTTTAAAGGATGTGTCTTGCTACTTACGTTCCATCATTAAAGTGAAACTTGAAGAACTATGATAATTTTTTGATAGCATGATGCCATGCAATATTACAAGAGTGTTAACGAAACATTAAATTAGTAGACATGAATTCTCAATTAAAATTCTATATCAAGATGAAGTTATTCACATTTCCAGGCCCTGTTTTGTGCAAAAAGTCATAGGTGTTGCATTTCATACAAAATTGTGTTTTGTGCATAAAGTCAAATAATGAAATAAGTAATTTTGTAAGTCTTAATTGTATTTCCTTATGTCTCGACTATGTATTAATCATAAATAATTGAGAAAATTTTAATATTATCTTCAAGTGTGTTGACTTCTCGTTTCATGCAATAATAGCAAGCTAGATTTCATTCTCAGATGTTGATAATTCCTTGGTTATGCATAGTCATCGAGTTACATCACAATTCATTGCTGAATAAATATCACTACTATCTTTACTACTTTATTGAATGCAATTATGATTTACCACGTCCATGGGATTATGTTCCAAGTTGCCTCTAACTCGGACATCACTAATTAAACACTATACTATCAATACTTCTCAACATCTCGTTGAACAGGTATACTATGTCATTCATTAGTTTGTGATATCATTTAGTTACTTCTGTCATTTCACCCCTTAATGCATAATATGCTGTTTTCTGAGTGATCCCACTTCATTACTAATGCAAGGTTCTCTAACTTTGGAGCGTTATCCAGTTTGTCATGTGCAATTTCTCCAAAGTTGAATAGCAAGGCCTACTTCCAATTTCATTTTCTGTCAGCCAAATTAGATGACCAAGTTAGCATTCCTAAATTCAAACGAATTATTTGACTAAACTTTTCTAAATTCTTTCTAGCATTTAAACGTAATTCTAAAATTAACGGTTAATCAAACTTACAATATTTTATAATTCTTAAATCTTGTTTTAGACGATAACTTAATCAGGACAAGAAATAATGGCTATTATGCAGTATAATCAGGACAATAACTTTGTGCTCCCGATGCTTGCTGATGGTTTTTGTACATTAGATGGAGCGGATGCTTGAAGCGGTCTTATGATGGTGGTGTTACATGGACGAAAAGAGAACAGCTTCCTCCTGGTATATTGGGGCCAATAAAAAATAAGGCATGAATTCAATACTTTAAGTTCCATGCTATTTTCGATGTATCATATCTGATAACTTAAAAATAAGTTTTTCACTTATTTTCCTTAGCCTATCATGCTGGAAAGTGGTTCCTTGCTATGTGGATCATCTGTGGAGAGTTGGAACTCTTGGGGAGCATGGATGGAGGTTGTACTAAATAGTTGAGTAAAACGCTATAAGTATCCATTCCTAGTGTGTTCGAAATGAACTAAAGATATGCATATGTTTCTTTACTACAGATGACTGCTGATTCAGGTAGGACGTGGAGGAAGTATGGTCCAATATACATCGAGAATAACCCTCTTAGTGTGATTCAACCCGTTCCTTATCAGACTGCAAATGGGACATTGCGTATTCTTCTAAGATCATTTGCCGGCATCAATAAAATCTGCATGTCGGAGTCCCATGACGGTGGTTATACTTGGAGTTATGCAAAGCCTACTGAATTGCCCAATCCTAACTCAGGTAACTATTTAAGAAATTACAGTTCAGCTTTAGGTTGTTGAAATTATGTACCTATACTACAATGGTTACAAACTCGGTTTCTTTCTTCATAGCTTTGCTTAGCTACAAGATATTTTAACAGGTGACCAAACTTACATGTTTGCTGAAAGGCATAATATATAGATACTTTAACTTTGCTTCAACCAACAACTAAACACTCCAAATTTGAGTATGCACATGCAGACAACTCAACTGGTCAGTTGAACACTTTAACTTATAAAATTGATCATCTAGACACCTCCAAAATTTGTGTGTCACATCACCATCGGGTGTCCACAAGACATAGAGGAACGAGTTGGAGTGTTTAGTTGCCGGCTGAGACGAAGTTGAGGTGTCTAGACGTGCACTCTCAAAGTTGGAGTTCTTACTTGTCGACTGTGGACAAGTTTGAGTGTCTGTTTATGTATTATGCCTTTCTGAAACTGTTTATGTGAACATTAATAGTATGACTTCACAGGAATATATGAGGAGCAGTTATTCATTCCGACATAGTTATCGATTTTATGATATTTCATAAGCAGGGATTGATGGGGTTAAGCTGAAAGATGGACGTCTTTTGCTTGTGTACAATACCATTTCTAGGGGTGTGCTCAAGGTAGCACTCTCAGAAGATGATGGAGGCTCATGGCATGATGTTGTCACACTCGAGGAACCTGTAGGAGAGTTCTCTTATCCAGCTGTTATCCAAGCTAGCGATGGATTAGTTCACATAACTTATACATACAACAGAACACAAATTAAGGTAAGTAACAATTTGGTGAACTTCATAAGATTTTGGCTAGGTTATTTATGATAATATGTTTTAATACCTACTAATTACTATCCATTTTTCACCTATTGAGGTGTATGAAACGTATTTTAACTTGGTTATTCAGATTGCCAAGTAATGGTACTTGTAGACTACTTAGGCATGATTCCTTTTTTCTTTTAATTGTTCTGCAGCATGTAGCCCTTCAACCCAACTAATGGAGTACAGCAACATGAGAGATAAAGAAGGGGATCCTTCTATTAAGTTAGAAGTTGGTTCTCTTCAGCAGAGGATGATAACATAGACTGTGATAAGCTATGTAACACCGAGGAACAAGTACATAACCAATAAAGGTATGTTTAAGTATCGTCCGTGCAAGAGATTGTTCTGTGTATTTGCACCTTCATTTCCATGGAAAAGGACGGTGTTGTTCACACTTCACACAATCCTTAGTGGGGAACTAGCTTGTCCTTCACGCTACTTGAAATCATCGATAGTTATCCATGATTTTGCTTTGGATTTTGATTGAAGAGACATCTAATTTTCTTGTGCTAGTTTGCTAGGCCAAGTTCAGGTGAACTGTTACTGAAAAAAGTTTTGATCATTTCCTCCTGGAGATGTTTTAGTGTTTACGAAATTCTCCCTTATCAGTTATTTGTGGCAAACGGCTTAAGGTGCTTTTTTTTTTAACCCTTCCCTGGAATCTCCTACCCGTTTTGCTCCGAGCACTCATCTGGATTTAATATTTGTTTCCATTTTGTAATATTATGTGCCTTTTATATTTGTGATCAAGTGTGAGAGTCTAAGAATAGTCCCTTATCTTTGGGTTACGACTTCGGGGTCGTTTGGTGTGATGGATAAGGAAAAATAATTCTGGGATAAATGTTTAGTACCCTTCAATTCTTTGTTTGATTACAAAGTGTGGGATAACTTATCCCAGGATTAATAATTATGACTGGGATAAGTTATCCTTGTCTATGGGTGGAATACTAATTCTGGGATATCTTATCTCATGATTAAAATGTAAAATAACAAAAGTACCCCTTAAACAAACAAACAACTTATTCTTAGAGGGTATTTTGGTAAACAAACAACTTAATTTTAAAAATTATGCCATGCATTTTATTTGACTTTGAAAAACCAAACAACCAATAAAAAATAATCTCACTATAACTAATCTCATCATAACTTTATGTCATCATAACTTATCACATCATAATCAATCCCAACATAGCTTGTCTTCAAACCAAACGACCCCTCAAAGTCATCTTTGAGTTTTTACATGGAGCACTAATAGTCCCTCATGTTTGCAATATTGGTGCACTTTTGGTCCTTTTACAAAATTTGCCTATGTTTTAACATTGATTTTATTTGCAATTTATGTATGAGATGTTTAATCGTCTTTTTATATATTTAATAGAAATAATAACTCCATGTGAGAGAAGGTGAGAAGAAGAATACCTTGTTTTGTTTAGTAGAATTGTAGAAATATTATTGCATGCGTGAAATAATCACATGCGCTTTTCTTTTACACAGTCATTTTTAAATAAATAGCAATATAATCAAAATACAACATCTTTCTTCACACTATACTTCATTCACGTAGAATATGAACCCTTAAATCATGTCGAATTAAATTGACACATTTTCTTCCCAAATCTACTTTAAGGAAATTCAGAAACAACTGCTTAGCAAGACCCTTGTTGAATATAATGCCTTCTCAATTCATCTAGTATCTTGGGGCAATATTTATAATAAGTATTCTTTCTATAGAATCGAATTTAAGTGATTGCAAAATAAGCTCATGTATAAAAATGAGAGAATTGTCTTTAAAACTAGAACTTTGATTGAGAAAAATTAAGTTTTTTCAGAAATCTATCCATTTCAATTTACAAGAATCGGCAATAAATTTTTGCAAAACAAAATTTTCATTAAAGAGTATAAGTAACCATAACATTTTAAATAGGAGAATCACATCCCTCTTTTCATAGAAAAAGTGTAATGGAGGAATCGCACCCCTCACAAAAAAAATAAGTAAACATATATAACTATTTCAATAGGGGAATCGCACCCTACTTTCATAGAATAACAAAAACAATATGTAATGGAGGAGTGGCATCCCTCCTTTAATAAGACAATAGAAATAAATAATATATAAGGAAGGAATCACCCCCTCATAAAAACAAAAAGGTAAATATAACATTTTTCAATTGGAAAATCATACAAAATATAACATTTTCAATTGGGGAATCACACCCCTCCTTTCCTAGCATTAAAAAAAATGTAATGAACGAATCACACCTCTCATAAAAATAATATAAAATTATAAATAAACATGGTATTTTCAATAGGGGAATAAAAGAACTTATCAAGTTGCAAGCAAAAAGATAATTTGAAATAAAGAATTGTTTAGCCCAAATTGAAAGTAATATGATCTTGTCATGTAATATGCAAATTCTGTAAAATCATTTTTTTTTTAAATCATGTTCTTCATTCCCAAAATATTGAGATCTTCAACTAATATTATTAAAAATTAGTTATTATCAAGATAGACGTCAATACTCAATAATACTACTTTGCCGATTCTCATTATTTATCGTCGAATTCAATATTGATTAGTAAAAAATTGTTTATTAAATTAAACTAATAAAGTTATATAGTTCTCTCGTGAGATTTCACTAGGTATGTTGTTGTTGTGCTTTTCCAATTCTCATTTATTTAGCATTAATAAATATACATTGATATTTTGATATTGATACAATCACTACAAGCATTGAAGTATTCATGGTGTATTGTATAAATTAAGATATAGGTAAAGCAACAAATATAAATATATAAAAAATTATAAAATAAAATAAATAATGCCTGGCTGAATTTTAGGAAAAAAATCGTATGTTTTGTATTTAGAGTTGCTAGGGCTTTTGTTTTAAAATTTATTTTAAGTTTGAATGAAGAAAAGGGTTATATAGAATATTATTCGTAGAAAATACAAACTTTTATAAGAGGGAAAAAGTAATAGAAGTTTGACAAATCTTGATCGTCTCAAGAAAGATCAAATAATTTTCTATAATAAACTTCATAAAAAATATTTACTAGAATTTAAAGCCTCCAACCGAATTTGACTCTAAGCAACCGATAATAACATTATTTTAAACGTATATATATATATATATATAAATTCAAGGCATAAAGACTTCACCAAAGTAGGTTTTGGAGAAAATTCTAAGATTAATAACTTTATGTGAATCACTTGAAACCATGTGAACTTAAGTTCAATTTTACTCATTCACAATCAATTTTATACTTATTTTAACAAATAATAAATAAAATATATTTTATTATAATATTTATATTTATTAATGTATATAATCTCAAATTTCAATAAACCTAAACAACAATTTCAGAAATGAGTAGTTAATATAAAAAATAAAATTAAAAAAAATATTAGTTTTTCTTTTAATATATTAGATTGAACACCTAAAATTCAATTATTATTATTTTTAAAATATAATTGTAAATAAAAGTGATTGTGCAGAATTAAAATAATTTATGACTTATATATTGTATTGTAAGGTCCGCGTATATTTCACGAGTATATACTAATTAAATCTTCCAATGACAATAGCCTTTCTAACAGAGTTGTGATTGAGACTTGAGAGTTAGGAGTGCATAAATACATCGATGACTTAAAGTCAAATTTAAATAGAGGCTTTAAATTTAATATAACTATATTTTTATGAAGTTTGTTAGAGCCAATTATTTAATTTTTCTTGAAATGTAATATTCAAAATTTCTCAAATTTCTTTTACTTCTTTTCTCTTATATGAAAATTTTATATTTTCCACAAATAATACTCAATAACTTAAAGGCTTAAGGCAATTGCGGTTTTTTGTTTTTTTTTTAAAGAGAAGCTATAGAGCCGCCCCTGTTATAGTTTTTATTATTAGTTTATTCCATGCTCTGTTCTTCTTTGAAAAGTCAAACATTATAATTTTATAACTTAAATTTTAGTATATGCTTTTACCACTATTTTTTTATAAAATATGGTAACACTAAAAAGAATATTTCACCAAACAAGACACAATAACCACCATATATATGTTCAATAAATTATTTAAAAAATAAAGAAAAAGAGACAGATTTTAATTATTTTTTTTAAAAAAGAAGAAGAACGAGACAGAGTTTAAATCAATTTTTCATGCTTTATTATTTATTCTTTATATAATAAAAAAACATGATGTACTGTCAAACTAAATTTTCATGTGAAAGAAGAGCCCTGGTTGGATTCACAAACACAATACATGTACATACACACACACAAAAAGTTTTCATCCCCGTTAAACTTTGTATAAGGACGAATTTAATATTTTTTGTTATGAATACAAACAAATTCAATCATATTTACCTGAACTATATTTTATATAGGGGCAGATAGGTAGATCATAGATGTTTAATCCGAATATATGAATTTGATTGAATTCAATATCTTTTATTCTACCGTGAATTTTTTTTTAAAAATCATCAAATATATATAGTTAAATCTCTCTATTGAACATGTTTTAATAATTTTTTATAATTCGTATTACATTTATTTTTTTGGGTACAGTTGTCTTTGTTTTATCATAATTAAAAAAGAAAAAACTAATGGCAAACAAGGACTCACAACTTTAGAAGCCATACAAACAAATCATCTTGGCAAAATTGTTTTGAGCTTTTGGCTTCTTTTTCGTGGTATAATCTTTCCCTTGGCTTTAATTAGCGGTTTGGTTATGACTTAGGGGAGGGACGACATGATTTTTGAGGTGATCGAATGCATTTTTAAAAAGTTTAGCATGGGTCTAATATGTGTCTATTCAAACAAAATGAAGGATTGAATTAATTCAAATTCATATTTGATGTATCACAAGTCATGTATATAAAAACTATAGTGAAAATTTAAAACAAAAAGATATATGTGATAAACTATTTATGGAATAAATATTGCGAGAAACAGATGCCTATTCTAGTCTAGTGGAAGGTGGACAACATAAAAAATGATACTAGAAAATAGAGATATTTTGTGTTAATTACAAATGTTCTACAAAGTGTCTATATATATGTACTATCAACTATAAATTTCTCAAAATCTGTGATAAAGGAACCGTGTAAGAGTTTTGCAAAGTTCTTGTAGAATAATAAAGAAGGAGATCAAGCATCGAGTCTCCTAATCTATTACACGTCTACTTAAACATGAGGGAGGATTGGATTTCAGATTCTTGTTTGAAGTATCCCAAGTCATGTATGCAATACCATGATGAAAATTTAGGATAGAAAAATCTCTATAGACAATTATATGTGGAATAAATATTACAAAAAACAAATACCAAATAAGTATATTCCAGATACATCACTAAACTTCCGGATACATTAATGGACTTTCGGATGCATAAGTAGACTGTATTAAAGAGGAGAGGGATGTATCAGAGAGGGGATAGGACATTCGGATACATAGATGCGAGAGGCCGTAAGGAATGTATCAAAGAGGGGAGGATGTATCTGAGATGAATAGGGATGTATTAGCGAGAGAGAAGTGATGTATCCGAGAGGGATTTTTGAGATTTTTTTAAATGTTAGGAAATATTGGAGATTATGATAAAATAAAATATGTATTTGAGTAATTTTTCTTAATTTGATAGCTGAAATAAAATTCTAGTCCATTGACTTTTTGCCCAAAAAAAAACAAAAAGAAGATGTAATTTTTTCGTGTCAATTAGGGATGGATGAAGAATAAACCAACATATTATTAGAACGAACTTAATAACATTTTGCTCAAACAATATAGCTGTAATTACAAATATTAAATTTGGAGACCTAGTTATTATATTTGAAATAGTTATTTTAAAACTTAGAGTTTATAAAATTAAAATTTTAAATCCATCAATAATGTCAATTCATTCATTGCCTTCTAGCCATTTCTGTGGACCTTGCAAGGTTTACCTACCACTTTATTCATGGATGCTCTTTCTAGTTTCTTGCACATGGCTGGTGGCCATCGATAGAAAATGACATAAAATATTTTTTTTCTTTAATTTTTTATTTAGTATCTAGTATTCGTATTGGAGTTCCATTATTTTGAATTTGTACCGCATAGGACCTCATTTGGGAAGAAACACTTTCTATCAAGATTTTTTTCATACTCAAAACCCGAACACGAAATTTCTAATTATAGGAAAAGCAACCTCATCTACTGTTCCACATCTGTTGATTGTCTGATAAAATGTTTTTCTTATTTCTCATCTGGTGTTTGATACTCGTATTAAAGCTCGATTAATTTAAATTTATACCACATAGAGTCTCATTCGGAGAGAAAAGCTTTCGAATATGAAATTTAACTTGCCCAACATGCTTGATTGTCTGACAAAATGTTTTCATTCCTATTTAAACAAAAAAAAAACACGTGTAAGAAATTATTTTACTCACACAGAGGATTTTGTGAATTTTTTTTTTTTATATTTCATAATTGTTTAGTAAAGTTTTGAAGAATAATTACTTACTATACTTTATCTGTTTCATTTTTTATGATATTATTATTTTTCCCTTTTTTATATCTTTTAAAAGTAATTTCATTTTAAAATTCTTTTTTCTTTTTAATGACATAAGTTTATACTAGTTATATTTATAATGTCATGATAAATTTAAATCATAAATTTTGTAAAATAAATCTTAAATTCTATTTCTAATTAAAAACATTTCACATTAAAGGAATAAACCTTCTTCAAATTAAAAAGACGAGCATCATGTACACATAATCCTATTCTCTGATTAACCAAAATTACGCTGGGATGAATTAAAAAAATTTCACTCTTAATTAGAAATTTTAAGTTCGAGTGTTATGTTTTTTTTTTTAAAATGAGCTTAAGTTTTGTTTCTTACACAATGCAAATTCAAATTAATCGACGGTCCAACACAAATATCATATGTCACAAGGACAACTAAACCAAGAGTTCAGAGCCAAAAGAGACATTTTTAAGAAAAATAATATGAGAAAATACATAAAAAAATCCTCTAAACTTGATAGTAAAATTTATTTTAGTACTTTAACTATACTGACGTTTAAATATCCCCCTTAACAATTTTGAACTGATTAAATACCATCTTAAGAGCTGACATGGCAAAGTGAGTGTATTCACTCTCCTCAAAGCACGTGAAATATTAAAAATAAAAAAACCTGAAAGGTAAAATCATATGCATGACAATTTTTTATTGGCCAATATATAACTAATAATTTTTTATTTTTTTTTATAAGTTAAAGTTAAAAAAATGTGAAATTTCTTGTTTAGAAGTAAATGAAATTTGTGGATTCAACTTTTTTAAAAAAAATATTTAATTTTTTTGTTCTCTCTTTATTTTGTTGTCTTCCCCAAATATCTTCTTGCCCATTGAAGCACTCCTTATACCTTTCTTCTTACGTATCAAAAATTTTCCTTCATCTTCATCTCTCACCTCATCCGCCTTTCACTAATCACAAAACCCAACACCTAATTCATATTATTGAATGTAAACTTTCCTGAATTTTAAGTAACTCATTTTAAATTTTATTAGTTGTGATGCAAAAAATATAGGTCTATTAACTTTCTTACACAACCTTCATTTTTCTTTTGAGTTGTTAAGAAAAAAATAACTTTCAAAAAATATTATTCTCCAAGGGGCAGATTTGTGGGAGAGAGAGGGTTCGAAGAAGAAAAAGTTAGTATGCTATTTTTTAAAAAAATTGATGAATGTTGAAGAAGAAAACAACTATTGAAGGCTGAAAATTCGGGGAAAAAAAGAAGCTAGTGAAGGGGGGAGGGGGGGTAGAAGAGAAGGGGTGGAAGAAGATGGGGCAATTTTGATTTTAAAATGCATTTTTAATTAATTGATTAGTGTAATGAATTTTAAGAAAATGTTTAAGGAAAAAGGTGAATAAGCAAAAAAAAGATTGAAAATTAATGACGTGGTGCTTACATGACTATGATGTGGCAGGTGAGAATGATATTTTATTCTCAAGGTTGTATTTAATTCACTTCAAAGATATTAAAAGAAGTATTTAAATGTCCGTATAATTTAAATACTAAAGTAAATTGTGTTGTCAAGTTTAGAGGGATTTTTATGTATTTTCTCAAATAATAATCCTAAAACGGACAATTTATTTGAATTTTTTTTAATCAAAACAAACCCCTTTTTCTGATGGCTTGACCAAACGGCCGTTTGACTCTTTTTTTTTTCTAGAATTGTAAAATTAGTATTCTAGTAATATTAATAAAACCAATGACTTTTAATATATATTCATTTTTTAAATAATTTTTGTTCGTTTGGTACTGTACAACAAAAGTTTTTTCAAATTATTTTTTTAAGTAAATTAGTCGTGGAATTTTTCATACTATTACTCCCTAGATGCATTTGGAAATATTTTTTCACTTCTTTTGAATTTTTGTTTGAAATGGAATATAGTCATGAAGTTTATTTATTGCAATTTGCAGGTGATTCTGCTTGGACTATTTTTAATTATTTGTTTGACTTATACAGTACTTTTTTATGTAACTAGTCATTGTTAAATATTTGAAACTGTTGGTATATTTTAGAATTTTATTTATTTTTAAATTCTTGATGATAATTCATTTTTTTATGGTATAGTTGAATTCTTTTAACATATATTTGAAAATTGATACACAAAATTTTAAAAAGTAAAATATACAATAGATATATTATACATTAGAAAAAAGGAAACTGAAAATTAAAAAGATGTCGGTATTGGAAAGAGAAAAATAATGTCACATTAAGATTTGGCAAACTTATTAAAAAAATAATTGATATCATTATTTAACACAATATTTCTATTAATTAATATTTAATATTAGATATTAAAAAATAAATTAAGGGATAAATAATTATTACTAAGGCTCTAATATGAAATAAAATTAATTATGTTTTCTTAATAAGTTAATAATAACCGATGAAAGTTTTTTTAAAATAAAACAGCGAACAAGTAAAAATAGAAACATTGACCAACTATTGCCCATGACATACATACGTTTGTTGTGCTCCCATTATTACTTGGTCGTGCTCCACGTGCGGAATTAGCAAGGTTCCAAAGGTTTTTATCTAAACTTTTTGAAATTAAAATTATATTCTAGGTATATATTAAAAATTATTAAATTTATTCAATTTTTATGCGTTTATTTTAAAATATTCGAATTCTTATAATGAAAATTTCAATTCTACCAATATCTCCTTCCGGGTTCGAAAGGGTGATTGGAGCGTCATGCGGAAGCTTACAATTTGCGAATCATATAGTTGATAAATCAAATAAAAAACTTATACTAAAAATCAAAATATTATTATATCAAAACTAATATAAAGAAAAACATTGAAACTTTAGAGAGAATAAATCTCCCCATAAACAAGACTCTTTAACGACTACATTGTGGATGTTATTATTTTGATATGAGAAGAGGGGTCTTCAATTTATAGAGTTCCAAACTTTTCTTCCAAGGAAAAAATAACTCAAATATGGAAGAATATTATATTTTCCTTTCAGGAAAAGTAAAAACATTTATGGTAATGTTTTGTTTTTTCTTTTAGGAAAAAATAAACTTCAAATAAGGTAAGAAAATCAGGGCAAAACCCTAACACTTCCATCCACAACTGGATTTATTTCGCAAGGTACCCTATAACTCCACAAACACACAAGCCTATTGTGCTGCTAAACTAAGTTAAGCAGACTCTTCACTTTTGATATTGAGTTTTCAAAAAATACGTCATTTTTAGAGAATCCAACACATACATATAAGTCATCAACGACCCCTTAAAGTTGTCCGCATAATTCGTTTAAACACCTCAACTAAAGTTTGTATCTATTGAACACCTATACCCTTAAAATTGATACCTATTTGACACTTTTTTGACAATCAGCCCAAAATATGAGACGTGTGTAATACACTTGTTGTGACATGGCAGTGACGTGACAAATTGATGAATTAAATGATGACATGTGTAATTTAAATCTAAAAATGTATTTTTAAAATGAAATTCTAAAAAATAACTATTTTAGTCTATTTTAATTTATTTTTAAAAAAACTAACTAAAAAATTAAAAACAATTTTTCAAAAAAAAACTACCTACACACCCACGCCACCCGTCCTCTTCGTCAAATCATGTACTATCACTTTCCCCGACGGTATCGTGCGATCACAATGAGTAAGCCTTGCCTCTTCTCCCCAAGTAGTATGATTAACCATTCATTATTACAATTATCTGAAAAATAATTAATTTTTACCGAAAAAAATGTTATCTTCATTGGAAAAATGGAGTTATGCCGGAAAATATGAAATTTAGATCTATGTAATAACTAAAAAATGAAAGAAGGAAAAAAAACAAAAAGAGTTGGAGAGAGTGAGAGAAAGAAAGAGAGAGGTGGAGGGGGTGTGGGTGAAGGAGATGATGAAAAGAGGGGGTGTGGGGAAGAAGACGACTTTTTTTTTTTTTTTTTCATTTCTTCTTGTTAATTAATTTTAAAAAATATTAGCAGTATAAGTTGGAAAATAAATAAAAAATCAACTATTTAATGCGCTTAAGGAAGGTGGAACACACTTTTTTAGCCATGTCAGCATTTTGTGTTTAATAAGAATGACTTTTAAATAAATAAGATGTTCAATAGGTACAAGTCTTAATTGAGATGTGCAAATGAAATATGCGGATAATTTTGAGCAGTTTATATTCATTTTAAAGTAATGCTGTGCCCCCTTAATATATGGCTGTCTGCTGTTTTTCTCCACTGCAAACCTAATTAGCCCTGCCCCCATTAGCGATGCTGTTTTTCCAGTTTCTCAACTAATAATTACAGAGTGTGAAGTTTCTATTTATTTCCAATAAGAAAAATGGAAGAATCTTGTTCTTCTCTTCACTCTGTGAAAATAATGCACGGACGTAAATTGCTCAACCGAATATTTTCATCTGTATACGGATTTGCCATTATAGCTTTGTTCTACCACCATTTGTTCACATTCACCGCAGTTCCCCCGCGCGGCCGCCTGTCAATTTTCATGTTGATATCCGATTTCATTCTGGCATTCATGTGGTTCACATCACAATCATTCTTCATGAACCCAGTAACTCGTGATCAGTTCCCTGAAAACCTCAAACAATGGGTGGACAATAACGATTATCCGGCAATTGACATATTCATATGTACAGCGGATCCGTTCAAGGAGCCACCGTTGACTACTGTTAACACGGTTTTGTCTGTTTTGTCCTATGATTATCCGACGGAGAAGCTTTCCCTTTATGTATCGGATGACGGAGGATCGAAGCTCATACTGTTTGCTCTAATGGAAGCGGCGGAATTTGCACGGAATTGGGTGCCTTATTGCCGGGAAAATAAGATCGAGCAGAGGTGCCCGGAGGAGTATTTCCGGCGAAACCATACTATAACTTCTCAATTTCAGATTATTGAGGTAATTAAAAGCATTATGATCAATTAATTTACTCTTATATATATCTTTGTTACTTTTTTTTTTACGTTGTGTTTTTCGAAAATCAATTTAACTAATTTACAAAATTAAATTAGATTACAAGTAATTTCATATTTTAAATAAAAAATTATACGAAAAGTATTGTAAATTGTAATTTTTTGTATATTAATAATGTTAGTCAAAAATTTTATGATTTGACTCTAAAAAGAAAATTATAACAAGTAAAAGTGAACAAAGATAATATTAGATAGAATAATTATAACCATACACATATCTATTGTTCATTTGTTCACAATTTACGTCAAGTGTTCGACTTTTTCACAAAATTTAATACTGGAATGGAAATATTGATAACTTGTGATTTTAACAAATTATAAATATTTTATGAACCTATATACATATGGTCTCATTGAAGATAAAATGTAAAACTAAATTGTTATTAAATATAAAAAATATTTTTCTTTATGTTTCAATTTATGCGACACATTTTAAATTTTGATATTTAAATAAGTTTATTTTTAACCGTAAATTTTTCATATATTTTTTAAATATTTGGAATTATCAATTATTATGAGTTATTGTACTTTTTACATAATTAACAAATATATAAATTTCATTTTAATAAATTTAAAAATTTCATATGCAAATTATTGGCCAAATTTAAGCTGCTTGAATCTCGAAAAACGAAATCTATCACATAAATTAAAACCAAAAAAATATTAATTTTTGATCGACTGAAAAAGTATACATATATAAATAATATATAGAGAGAAATATTTGTATTAATTATTCTTGCATTAATTACGTAGAGATTATTTCTTATGTACCCTTTAGTCTTCATGAAATAAGGAGTATAATGATTGCAAAAAAAAAAAAAGGACGAGCCTATAGCGCCGACTGGTAGTGGCAGATGGTTGGGACCAGCTAGTATTTCGTCAGCGTTATTTTTTTTTTGGACTAACTAGTTGATAGGTCCGACATATTTAATGTATTTTTATAAGTAAAATTTTTAAAATATAAATATAAAAGCGAAAAATTTGAATGCAAAAGACGGTTTCAATTAGATCTTATTTTTTACTAAGTTAAAATAAGTCTGCAAAGAATTTACAATTTCTCGTATTACATTTTCTACCTTCTTCTCAATTTTATATAATTAGGTTCGTTTGATTAGGAACAAGTTATCTCATAATTAATTATTTTAAAATAAATTATTTTGAAATAAGTTATTCTATCATAAAAATAGGATAACTTATTCATTACTAAGGTATAAATAATGTGATAAATAATTCTAAAATTATTTAATACCTCTAACCAAACATAAAATAAAATAATCCTACAATTTATACCTAAAACTTTATATCTTATACTTTACATCAAACTATTCATAAATCTCCTATCCTATGTCAACTATAATAACACCAGTCAAACTATTAGAGGTCATCATTATCATTGAAAATAGCATTAGATTCTCTTGGATTATACTAATATAATGTTTTTACGTGCCAAGGAAAAGTAGGAAAACGCCTAAATCATTTTCAAATAATATTTTACCTACCGACACTTATAGGATACAGAAAGGAAACAAAAATCAATACGAAATAAATTGTGCTTAGAATATAAACAGAATTGGAGGCATTTGGCCCTATCTTTTCATAATTTCAAAAAATTTAAGAATTTTGAAAAATAATAAAAAGATATTTTTTAATTTAAAATTACTCACAAAAAGTCAAAAACAACTACTCACAAAAAGTCAAAAAGATATTTTTCATTTTGAAAATAATTTTTTTTTAAAATTTCACAATAAAACATGACCAAATACGTATGTACTAAAACAAACCCATGTAAAAGTAATTTTCAATCACGATTGTTACATTAAATCAGAGCAATTCCTATGTCATCGTCTGAAACTTGATGTATATTTTAATCTTACAGTGTAGGGTCGTTTGATAGAGTGTAAAAAATATTGTTTAAAATAAAATGTGTAAGTAATGCTTGTATTAGTGATACATGTATTAGTTATACTTGCATTAATTATACATAGAATATTTTTATGCATTGTTTGATTTGATGCATTAAAAATAACATGCATTGCATAAAAAAAATTATTTATGTACAAAGATACTCTCCATTATTATGTTGGAAAAACTGTAAAAAAGGATTTTGAAGGGCAATTGAGTTTTTAATCATGCTAATGCATGCATTAAAATCACTGCATCGCTAATTAATATCTAGAAATCGATGATATTAGTAATACACATCTTAATACACAATAGAGTGTATAACTAATGATTGCATTAGTTATACTTAGGTTGGAAAAAAGTACCAAACAAGGTACTAGTAATACACAAGTCTAATGCATGCATTATTTTTTCTAATACACTCTACCAAACTATCCCTACTTATATGGAAGAAACTAGATTAAAAGTAATTGTTAAAATTATTGTATCCTGTTTGATAAATAGAGACATAAATAGAGAAGCAAACTTTCTTTTAAGGGAAAAAGAACAAATATACCCTCGAACTATTATAAATGGTATCTAAATATCCTTCGTTATACTTTTAGGACACTGATATCTTTGTTGCCTAAATTTTAGGGTGTAGATACCCTTTGGACTAACGGAGGGACACGTGTCTCTATCCAAATGATTTTCTAAATTTAATTTAATTTTAGTATTTTACCTTTAATTAAAAAAAACCCACATTAAAACACCCGACCCAATTATAACCAACAGCATAGCATATCCATCAAATTGGAACCCAAAACCAATCCTTCCAATACCACCACGACCATCGCCGGCGACACCATTCTTCCTGATTCTGCTGCAGTATGTATAAGAGCTTCGGAAGAGCGGTCTGGTGATCCATCCTCAAAGATTTCAATTCCATCCCAGTCAATTGACCACCGTCGACAACTGTAGATATTTATTGGATCTTCATTTTCTTCAGTTAGTTTTACAAAATATTCAACTGAACCATAAGGCAAACGAAGAAATACTATCTAAACCATTTTTTTTCCATAGCCATAATCGGATACCGAAATTTGAGTTATGTACGATTAGAACAAAATCACAACTCAAATGTTATTGAAGTTTTCAAACAAAAAATTAAGTAGCAGAAGCCTAACGAAGACCATAAGTCAGTGGCGGATTCAAGATTTTACAGTTATGGGTGCTCACTATTTTTAATATAAACTTGTATTAACCAAAGAGCGTAATTGCGCGCTAAAATTCCTCAAGAAGAGTTTTTTTTAATAAAAAAAAAAATCAATTGTCAATCAAAATTCTTTGAATTGGATCAAGAAAAAAAAGAGAGGAGGAACAATATATCTTCACGTACGATTGTAATTACCAAAAAGGCAAACCAACGAGACGGAGAATTTTTTTGCTTTTGAGTTGGAGAACTTAAATGAAGGCTCTAGAACATAATATTTTTCCCTTCCCTTTTCATTTTCCCTAATTAGACTGGAGAGAAAGAAAGAGTAGATAAACATGGAAAATCATGATTAAGTTGCATAATAGACATGAGCAGTGATCGCTTCAAGATTCTAAGATCGTAGTTGCTTCTTTAACTATCAATCACAAAATATAAATGCACAAATTTAACACTGGTCATAAAAATGATATTTAAATACGATAGCAGAAAAAAATTAATAAAAAACTAAAGTAAAAATATATTGAAAAAGGGAGAAGGAATTTTGCAACTTTTGCATAAAATTCGGGCTGAGAAGCAAAATGTAAACCTTGAGCACCCACTTTCAACCAACACGTCAACTGAATCGTTTGTTGCATGGGTGCTCATCTTTAATTTTATACGATTTTGTTTTAATTTCTATATATAGTTCGATACGAGATTAATGGGTGCTCGAGCACCTGAAAACCTCCATATGGGTCCGCCCCTGCATAAGCATAGCTAGACCATTGATAATTCGGAATGAAGTTCTACTTCGATCTCTTCTTATCTTTTGGCGCTTTCTCTTGAGCCTCCTCGTACGCTTCTTCTTCCACTTAGCTTTCATCCCGAATAGGTGAATATTGAATAGTAAACTGAGAATATTCCGGCGTGCTAACAAGCTATAAACTCGTATCATCTTAACAAGATTTGGACTTTGGAATGTTAGTGTGAGGAAGAATGATGAAGTGTCTTTTGGGTGATTTGGGGTTATAATTGGGTTAGGATATTTTAGGTTGGGTCATGGGTGGGTCAAATGGTGGAAGTTGAGTGGTTTTTTTTTTAATTGTGAATAAAAATTAAATTAAATATGGTTGTATTGTTTAGATGGTGCCACGTGTCCATCCGTTAGATTTAAGGATATACACAATCCAAAAGAATGACGGTAAGGATATATACAACCTTAAAGTAATTGACAAATCATTTTTTATTGTTCGGGGGTGTATTTGTCCCTTTTCCTTTCTTTTAAATGAAAAATGCAAGAATTATTATGTTCTTAATAAAAGCTTTGAACATTAATGTAGAAATAATTATTATGCAATTCATTATTAGAAAAGAAGAAATTAGTGACGGATAAAATTTAATAACTTAACAACAAAAATTTCATGCTAATGTCATTTAGCTACATATTATATTGTACACGAATTCAACTGAGTTGGATCAAGTAACTTATGAATATCAAAAAGTTAAGTAATATGCATTATTATAATGTAGTTCCTAACTTTTAATTTATGTCATGATGTGATTATGTAGAATTTGTACTTGGACATGAAGATGAGGATAGAGAATGTTGTTGAGAGAGGTGAGGTTGTTGATGAGTGTATTAGTGATCCACAACAACGTCAAGCTTTTAGCAAATGGACCAAAGGATTCACTCCCAAAGATCATCCTGCTATAATCCAGGTTGCTTTGGCTTTTTGGTATTTGATATCATAAGTGGTTTATTGTGTTTAGGTGATTCCACCTTATTGTTATTATTATGATTCCTTGCATATATATATTTCGAATTACTTTGCTATTAGTTGTCATGTTTTCCCCACTATCATTCTCCTCCCCTTCCCTCCCCTCCCCTCCCCTCTTCGTATAATTATTGTTTTGATTTGCTTGAATCGATGGTCTTTTAGAAATAGCTTCTCTACCTCAAAGGGATAATGATAAGGCTTGCATACACTTTATTTTCTCCAAATCTCATTTTATATTACAAGACTTCACTGAATATGTCTGTGTGAGATTATGTGGCACTATATATTGTTGTTGATGCATATTTGATATCATATGTGGTTAATTGTGTTTAAGTGATCCCACATTGTTGTTATTATTACGGTTCCTTGCATATATATTTCGTACTACTTTTCTATTAGTTGTCATGTTTTTTCCATTATCATTCTCCTCATCCCCTCCCCTCCTCATATAATTATTGTTTTGATTTGCTTGAATCGATGGTTCTTTAAAAATATCTTTTCTATCTCAAAGAGATAATATTAAGGCTTGCGTACACTTTATGTTCTTCAAACCCCACTTTATATTATGCGATTTCACTGAATATGTTGTTGTATCAGATTATGTGGCACTATATATTGTTGTTGATGCACATAAAATTGAATTTTTTAGTTTCAAATCATGTGGCACTCAACCATGCACCAACACAAGGTGCAATTTATGCTTAGGAAGCTAATAATCAATTTGGCACATAGTTTACAAGCTAACATAACAATAATGTGTAACACAATCTTTCGTAAATGTCACAATTCATCATAAAAGTCACAACCTTTCATTTCCTATTCATATCTTTTAAAATCCAACATAATGTACGTCTAGAGGGGTGGACCTTACTATTAAATGAGGTGGACCCAGTCCTTTTTAAGTAGGGACAAGAAAAATCTTGTTTATGACTTTTACTACTCTTTTAAATAGGTATTATTGGAAAGTGACAAAGATAAAGACATCAAAGGTTACTCAATTCCAAATCTCATTTATGTATCTAGAGAGAAAAGCACAACCTCACTTCATCATTTTAAGGCTGGGGCACTCAATGCTTTGGTAAGAAACAAAGGAAAAGCCCATTTTTATTTGTAGCATTGTGATAATTGATACTCCTTTGTCCTTTGTTCTTGAGATATTTTTTATGAGGTTTTTAATTACTTTACATTTTCTAAGAGAATAGTTTGAAAATAATCAAACGGGTAAAAATAAAAAGTAGCATTTAATTTATGTACTTGAATATTTTTCTTAAGGAGTGTATCATACCTCCAAAGCAGGGGTGAAGCTAGCTTGAAATCAGGGGTTCATCCGAACCTTCTTCGACGAAAATTACACTATTTTTATATGGTTAAAATTATTTTCACTACAACAAAAACACCTTTTAGTGGCAATAAATATACAAATTAACAAAGAGTGCTAAAGCTTTTAGCGGCATTAGTCAATTGTCATTGAATCCAATGTCGTTAAAGGCTTTAGGGACATATACAAAGAGTACTAATTGCCGCCAAAAGTACATATTTAATGACAATTAAGTTATTGCCGTTAATTAATTGCCACTAAAGATCATTTTTGATTTAGTGTTTTCATGTATATATAGTAGATGTTGAACCCCCTTTCGACTAGTTCTCGTGTTTATTTCTTCATATTTTGAATCTTCTTAATAAAATTTTTGACTTCGCTACTGACCCCAACAATTCCCTTAATATGAACTAGAGGGAATACTCACTTAAAGAAAACACGCATTGTTAGTCACCACCGTCTCAAATTAGTTGTCATATTTCGTGTCACCATATAATAAATTGATGTACTATGATCTTGATTTTGTTTTTCTTCAATCATTCAGCTCAGAGTCTCAGAAGCAATGACAGATGCACCAATAATTCTGACTCTTGATTGTGACATGTACTCAAATGATCCTCAAACGCCTCAGCGCGTCCTTTGTTACTTTTGTGATCCTTCAATTAGGTCTAAATTAGGGTATGTTCAGTTTCCTCAACGATATCATGGACTCAACGACGATGATTTATATGGAGGTGATAATGTACGTACATTCCGAATTTCACCTTCAGGCTTGGATGGTCTTGGTGGCCCTGATAACTGTGGAACTGGCTGTTTTTTCAACCGTCGTGCTCTTTTTGGTAGCCCATCATCAGTTATATCACTAGAACACTCTGGAGATAGCCATACTCGAAGTATGGCTATCTCCAGTGTGTCAGTCGTTGAGATAGCTAGTCATGTTGCTAGCTGCAACTACGAGTACAACAACACCGAGTGGGGTACCAAGGTAAACTTTCTAAATAACAAACAAAATGCATTGTGTATGGTCTCTAACTTGTATTCAAAAATTACTTTATATGCTCATCATTTTGTTTGAGTTGATTTCTGAGATGGTCACTCAACTTACGACAGAATAAAAACTATTTTAGTTCAAAAATTCAGATGTAATGGACTATTTTGGACCTTTTCTAATGACAATTGAATGCACGTTTGAATTTTCAGGTGGGGATCAAGTATGGAACACTTGTAGAAGACATATACACAGGTTATATGATGCATTGTGAAGGGTGGGATTCAATATTTTGCGATACTGAAAGGCCTGCATTTTTAGGTGAAGTACCGATTAATTTAGAAGATGTACTAAGCCAGGTTAAAAGATGGGCTTTTGGACACCTTGAAGTTTTGTCCTGTAAATACAGTCCATTGACATTTGGAACCAAAGCTCTGGGAATTTTGAGGGCTAATTGCTACATACATTATGTTTTCTGGCCAATTTGGTGCATACCGGTCACTCTATATGCCTCCGTTCCACAACTAAGTCTCCTCAACAATATTTCCATCTTTCCCAAGGTACAAAATCTGAATTCTCGTAGCCTGTTTGGTCAAACTTTTGAAAGGTACAAAATTTGTGTTTGACTAATCAGTTTGAAAAGACACTTTCGTCAGTAATAAAACAGTAAGTTGTGTTTGACCAAGGTTCCAAAAATACTTTTGAGAAAAAACTACTTCATCAAGTTTCTCAAAAACTACTTGTGCTACTACTCAAAAGTTTTTATTTTTCCCCTTAAAGCATGGACAAACACCGTAACTTTTTAAAATAAGCACTTTTAACTTTGCAGAAGCTTGACCAAACACGCTAGCCTAGTTTTCTCTATATGCTCATTTCATTCATTGGAACTTGTGACAGGTTTCTGATCCATGGTTCTTCTTGTATGTCTTCCTATTCTTTGGAGCCTATGCACATGATTTTGTACAGTTCATATTGTTCAAAGGTACAACGAAAAGGTGGTGGAACGACCAAAGAATGTGGTACGTGAAGGCATTGTCACCTTTTCTTTTCGCCTCAATAGAGTACCTAACGAAAAAGTTAGGCATCACGACAAAAGGATTCAACGTTACAAGCAAAGTAGTAGGGCAGGATGAAAGAAAAATGTATGATCAAAGCGTCTTCACATTTGGAATTCCTTCACCTATGTTTGTGCCATTAGCAACGGTATCCATCATCAATCTGATAGCACTTGTCCAAGGAATCGTGACAGTAATCTTTAGGATGGAAAGTTTAGACGAGTTATTCATCCAACTATTCATTGCCGGATTTGCAGTTGTCAATTGCTTGCCGGTTTACGAGGCAATGTTACTTAGACCTGATCATGGCAAGATGCCTAAGAAAATAGTCATTACTTCCTCTGTTCTTGCTGGGGTGCTCTGCATTGCATTTTCCTTAATTGTAAGTTGAAATTCCCTTAGTTGTAAAAATAATGCCAGCAAATTTAGTTTTCTTGTAGCTTTTCTTAAAAAATAATAGTAAAAAATCCCACCATGTTGGTGGGGTGGGGTGCCCGTGGGGGTTAGGCTATTGATAATAAAAAGAAGATGAGTACGCTGAGGAGGACATAAACCTTAACCTCGAAAACATGATGAAGAATATATAATAAGACTCATTCTTGTGTATACATGTGATAAAAAAGAGGCTGTCTAACTTGGAGGACACCTCAATTATTATTCTTGTAAACTGATTCAAATAATGACTTACTTTGCTCAAAAATTCGAATTACTTTTACTATTATCACCCATGTTTAAGTTTAATCGTTCTTCCTCAAGTTTATTCCACCTTACCTACTGACCTGCTTTGCCTTCTCAAACGTTGAGCAAAATGCATACCATAGCTGAGGTAAAATTACTTTGGGAAATTGAGTATTTGATAGGATATACTTGCATACCTGTTGAATAATATAATTGCAAAATATTTGAGTGTGTGTTTGTAAAGATACGGCATCTAAGTCTAGATCAATCCCAAAAGCTAGTTCACGTGATGACCAAGCTTATCACAAAGCTGACAAGTAACACGAGGACGATTCATGTGAGTGTTTTGACCAGGCAGTTGAGCACCGGACTTGTTAGCAGCAGGTTTATCTATAGGCTTCAAGTTGTTTCCTGGACGCGAAGCATGATTGGGTTGAGACCGATTGTTGTGAGGCAATGGTTTGGCAACAAAATTTGTTGTAAAGGAAGATGAGCGAATGAGATTCTACTCAAAATCAAGTAGCTTCTTATGAAGCTCTTCAAATGTCACTGGAGTTTTTTAGGCACGTAGAGCATGAAGGAAGAGCTCATCCGTTGAAATTTGAATTGAATTACTGCTGAATTGTTTGAATTTCTGCAGCTGTGAAGTAATAGAGAGGTTACCCTTTTTCATGTTGCTTAAAAACTCTCTAAGACTCATTGTACGAGCACGTGATGGCTTCGCATAGCTTGCTGCCAGATTTTGCCAAAGAGCACATGAAGATTTAGCATTAATGACAAAGGGAACAATATCAGAAGATAGAAAGGCAACAATGACACTTCAAACAAAATGGTCTTGTCGTTAATGAAAAGGTGTGGCCGTTGAATTCGGTAGTTGTTCAATGAAGTGGAGGAAATCATATGCCGTGAGGATGGTTTTCTACTGATAATTTGTATTGTTGAGTTTTAGAGGTGTCTGAGCAACATCGTTGATATTGATCAACTGCTCATTATTATTCATGGCGAGAATTGTGGAAGAATTTGGTACAGCTACAGAAGAAGGTATGGCTAAGGGCGTTCTCAGCAGAGGAATTGGTTGAGACCATTACTATTGGTAGCGGGAGAACAAAATGCTCAGAAAAAATGCGGGAAACCATATAAACTTTATTGAAGTGTTTATTTTGTTAATATGTATGTGTATTTATATAAGAGAATAAACAACAAGAATCAACTAATAAAGTATTATGATCTTCTCCTAATCATAATAGAAATTAAATCAGTAATGAGATACCAAGAAATCGAAGATCAATCAAGATATATCCTAATATCAGTCAAGAGATATCGCTAATAGATGGTGTTGCTTGTTATGATAGTGGAGATAATTGACAGTAGGATTGCCTGTAGTACTGACTGTGGAGGTTGTTGAGATGACTACAAATTGTGGCGATAAGCGACATTAGTATTAGTGATGGTTGTTTGTGGTGATTGTGATACTAATGATGGTTGGTGGTTGGCAACCATAATGATGGTTGACAATGATAGTGATGGTGAAAAAATTATTTATACAAAATACCTTTTAATGATATTAAGACTTGTTCAAAATCTTAATCATTAAAACTTATTCAAATTAAATAAATATTAAAATTTTAGTATAAATAAATATATTTGATAATCTAAAATTTAATTTATTCAAATTCACACCTCCACTAAATACAAATAAATGATGCCTAAACTGTTTAGCTAGGAAATCTCTTATTGCAAGAGAAATATTTTAAAAAGACTACCAAGTTTTTGTTAAATAAAAAACATTCGGTAGATTGCACGCAACAATTCGTTTCCTAAAAAAAAAAAACAATTGGAAAAAAATTTCATTGATAGTTTGTCCAAATATGCTTTTATGGTTAATAGTTTAGCTTAAAGGTGTCCCTATTATCTTTAATTAGGTCAAAAATGTATTTGTTTTTCCTAATAAACATATCATTATTTTTAACACATATTTTTCTAATAAAAATATTATTTTAAAGAGTATTTTCTTATTTTTTTCCAAGTCCTTTTAAATAATAAAAAAGTGGGAAGTATTTTTTTCTTCTCCTTAATCTCATCTTATCAATTAAAATAAAATAATGTATATAGTATTTTAATTGATGATATATAGGCCTCACATTAAGAAATAATTTTTTTTATTTTATTAAGAATTTTTGTTATTGTTAATCTAAATGAAATATTAATGATAAACTATTGTGTTCTTATATATATAAACTATATTATCGATTAATACATGTGATTATTTTATTTTAATTGATACAATACATTAACAAAAAAGATTATTTTATACTTTTTATTAGTTAAAGAGATTTTTAAAAATTAATAATAATAAAAAATATTATTTAAGAATAATATTTTTATTAGAAGAAGAATGTGTTTAAAAAACCATATCATATTTTTATTAGAAGAAGAATATGTCTTAAAAATATATATAAAACAAAAGAAATAATTGCGCCATTTTCGGATTAAAATATTAACAATATAATATTTTTTGATCAAATTATTAACATAGGACCTTTTTATTCAATTTCATGTAGTTTAGCACTTTTATTTATATTGTACCGTGAAATATCATTTTCACTTCTAGTTGTAAAATCCTTTTCTTTCACAAAAAAGAGGTGTCCGAATCAATTAACATCCGCTGAACAATTCCAAATTGATACATATTAATTTAATCTTATCAACATATATCAAATAATATTATCTAAAATTTAAATAAGTTAATTTTTTTTTTACCTAATACTTTTTATATTTTTGTTTGAAAGCTACCTACTCAAGTGGATCCAAGATGAAAAGGTAATCAACTTTTGCCGACATCTAATAAAATGAAATAGCGTCTAAAATAATTCACCTCCATATAATTAAAAAAAAAATAGGTATAATTACAAAGAAAACTTCAAAAATAATCATAACCACCTATGAATTATATACTAATAAATAATACTGAAATACTACTAAAGGAAAAAGAATGTGGACATCAAATAACTAAAACCATTTGAATGCTAAACTTCTTAACCAATCTCCTCAATTTTTAATATCCTGTTGGAAACTTGCAACTGCCATATTCTGCAATAAGAAAACAAAATTAATATTTAGCAAATTACAAAAAAAATAATTATTTAGCTTCTAAAATAAAAAAGAAATATTACGAAGCCACCTATTTTATTGAGCCGTGTCTATAATACTTACTTGGATGTTGAGTGACGACGTAAGCTGCTCCTTTGAAATCGCACGTGCCAGTCCCACGTGCTTTCTTTTGATAATAACTATTGAACGCATAAGAAGCATGTGCCGCAAGTGTATCAGGATTATGACACGTGGCACCCGGCTGAATCGGACGGCAATCAGCTCCTCCTTCTCCACAAGCATAGTCCAACGCCGCTTGCAGCTGCTCCGCCCCAGCTTTCTCATTCGCCACACACCACGTGTTCACCACCTTACTCTCCTCCACACCGCCGCCAATAACCGGCGCCGGAGTCGGAGAAGACGACGGAGACGGTACCGGAGTCTTCACCACCTGGCTTTTACTTCCATTATTAGGCCCGGCCTCTAAACCTTCTCGGGTAAGTGTAATATCGTAAACTTTTTCTTTGCTAGGATAGAAAAGCCCGTAGTTTCGTTCTGAAACGGGCCCGGGCTTTTGATTCTCATTGAACAAAGCGAATAAATAGACGTTAAGAGGTTCATCGGGCTTTAAAGGGGTCCCACTTCCAATAAGCACTCTTTTTACCAGATTACCGTTGTAAGCAGCAGCATTGTCAGCACTTGCACCAGTTTCGTTTTCATCGCCTTTCGAAGGCCATCCAGTTTCAGTTATCTCCATTTTCACATCATCGAAATTCAAAGCTTTCATTGCAGCATAAACAGCATCAATCTGAGCTTCGAAAAGGCTTTTATAAACAAGTCCATTGTTTGGGTCAGTTACACCTTTGTTATCCCTAAACAAAGCATAATCCAAAGAAATCGTATCCGAATTCGCTACATAAGCAAAAAATGGATAAATATTAACAGCTAAGAAAGAACCCGATTGTTTGAGGAAACTCAACATCGGTTTAATAACCGGTTCGATTAGATCCGTTTTGAATGAACCAACAGATGAAGGATAAGAATTTTGCAGAGCACTGAGTGCAACAGGGGATGAAACTTTGATAGACGAAGCGACGCCGTATTTAACAAGAGATGCGTAAACATTTTTCATGGCGGGTACTAGAAATTTGGTTGTATTTTGTGGATCTACAAAAACTTCATTTCCAACAGCTATGGATTCTATATTTGTTTTTGGATAATAACGTAGGATATTCGATTGAACCCATGAATCAGTAAACGACTGCTTTGAGGCTGCATCAGAGAGTTGCTCGTTAGGAAGGGCAACAGTAACTGATATATTGGATCCAGAAAGAGCTGTAAGTACAGCGGAATCAGTATCGTAAAGCTTTACGCGATTAATGCCTTGAGATTTGAGGAGCTGAACAACTTCTTCTGGAGTGGGAAGATTATTAGCAATACGGCCATAATTGATACCGATTGAACCAGAATTTGCAATAGAGAGCAAAGAGAGAAGAACGAAGAGGGAAGTTAATGTAGTAAAAGAGGTCATTGCTGTGGATGTAAGGAGAAAAGAGAGCAATGAGAAAGAAAGAGGATATTTGTGTATTTGGTGATTATGGTTGAGTTTTTATAGAGAAAAAGAAGTGAAAGAATTGGCAGTAAGGAAGAAAGAGTCGTGCATGTTGTTAATGGGGGTAGAGGGGATGTTAGTGGTTAAAAATAAAGGGAGTGGGTTTGAAAATATTAACAAAATGTGGTGAAAGTGGGGTCACCTATATAACTTCATTAATTTTGCATTAAGTATTTAATAAAGTTATTATGTAAGATAATAAGGATTTTATTTACCAAATGAGGTTAGATAATGTTTTTTTTAATTATTATTCTTAACTTAAGTTCTATCGATAAAATGATAAATCTCACCTATTAGTTTCTAATAACGGAATAGATGGATAAAGCTATGTATTTTTACTAAATTATTTTTATTAATAATATTTTTAATTTTTTTAATTTAATTAGTATTTTCTTTGTCCAATGTTCATTATTTACTTTGTACACTTCTTAAGAAATTATAAATAGAATGATAATTTTACTTATCACTATTTGAATATAATAAATATAATGTCTTGAAAAATGTAATAGGGAAATTATTATAATTAATGATAAGGGTAAATTAAGACTAAGTGTAAAATTATTCATTGATTTTATAAAGTGGACAAGTATTATTCAACATCCCAAAATAATACAGTGTACAACTATTGTTGCACCGAGAGAGTATTATTTTATATAGTTACCTTATATAATGGAATTGTTTGGTATGAGAATGAAGTTATCCTATGCGTTGAGATATTTCATCATATTTATGGGATAAGTTGTTTCATTATTATAGTACAAATAGTGAGATGAATAATTATGTAACTGATTAATATCCCTAACAAATGTAGTATAAAATAACCTTTATATTATCTCTCGAGATTATTATCTCTTATCACGTACCAAATGATCTCTAAAATAGTATGAAAAGAATATTTTAATACATTTTTCATCTTTAATTTTATATTACAAGATTAAAAAAATATATTATGTTATTAAACTCTGTATCAATTATAACAAATTATCTTTTCTTTAAATATAGATTATTTTTGTTCAAGAAAATATTCCTATCAATTAAACTGTTATCCACCATGTACGTGCAATTTATATTGTATGCACTACCATATAGAAAATATTTATATAACTAAGCAATAATTGGGTAGTTATATTTAAAAAATTTATGAGCATTATTATATTAAGTGATCCTTTGACAAAAAAATGGTAAGTAATACATTATTACAAGTTAAAATTTACTACTATTATAAAAGAATCTCGACAATTATTAGGTGATTATAGAAAAATCACTTGATAAATATTAATTGATACGGATATATTATAATGCTTTTAATTAGAATAAATAAATATTTCTTTTATTCCTTCCCCCTTCCCTTCCCAAATTCCCCGTCCAATTTCAAACCTCAATCCAATCCTTAGTGAAAAAATTATACTGTAAATTGTACATATTTTAGGTAAAAATACAAGATATATCTTGAGTATGCATTTTTTCTCCCTTAATAATAATTAAGAATTATGGTTTTCACTTTGATTTGTTAATTTTTATTATTAATTATTTATATTTGATTATATATAATATAAATACAAATAAGTGTGTACAATATATA